>ML807418.1:90402-117295 GCA_009831015.1 Picea engelmannii
TAGTCAGACTGAATGCAGCCTGCGGAAATCAAGTATTTCCGCAAGACAATATATATGCAGCCTGCGTACTATCTTCAAAAGTGTGATTTAGAGAAGCTGATAAGTGTAACTTTCTTCATGAAAATGATCTTAAAGAAGAGTTATATCTTCCATCACCATGTCATTATCATGTCATCATCTCGATAACCAAAAATGTGGATAACACTCACCTCCACTCACGTTCCTGATTGGGCTCTCCAGGTCAGCTGCATCCACATCATCCACCTCCACTCCTGCCTCTTTTTTTATTGGATGCTCCCCTCCACATCTTCCTGTTCACAACCAGTTCATCATAGAGAAAGAGAAGAGAAGGGCTAGTTACAGTTGGAACATAGTGCGCTTAGCTTTTGAAATCCCAGACACAGACAAAGAGTTAAGTATCAATCCTAGGTCGAGGTAGATTGACTCCATAACACTTCAGAAGACTACCTCCTCCTCACACATATATCTGCCCATGAAACCAGTTGTCTCCAGTGGCCTCCAACAACTCGCAGGCATGCCATTACGCAACACAGATCTCTGTCCTATCACTCCAAGGCTTATTTTCTGCCAATTCAGTTCCTCATTGCATGCATTCGTTCTGTCTCAGAGACAATAGTAGTTTTCAGCTGGTTAATTCCAACATTTTCTTAGATTAGATACAAGAGTGGTATTCTCTGTGTGATAAGAACCCCTCTTGTTGATTAAAGTCCAGTGTCTTAGTTAAGTTAATAATTTGTTCTACAAACAATTACCTAAATTTAGGTCTCAGTCCCCTATGGACGAGAACCTCTACAAATTTGTTAAATAGGGGGTCTTTGAATGTTTTAGGGGTTGGAAGTTTTTGGAAGGAAAGTAGAAGCAGCATAACAATTGGACCCGCTCAGTTAATTGTAAAGTTTTCTACATGGTGAATATATGTTGATGATAGTTGTGTTTCCTACTCAAATCGTTATGTGTTGATTCTTATCTTGAATGCAGATTTTGTGATGTGTGCAATGTACATTTCCTTATTATTTCAACTATTGTTTTAGTTTATCTTTTGCTGGTTATGCAACCTATTATACAACTATTGTTCAGTGAAAGATCCATTATTTTGAAACATGTTTAATTATTTGCATACAGATATTTCTTTAGGTCTTGAGATATTATCTTAGGTCTTATTTTCCGCACAGTAAGTGGTTCATTGCATTGCTTCTTGTTGATGTCTGTGTGTGTCTTTTCATACCCTCAATTGTCATCCAATACCCATAGAATTAGCAAAGGAGAACCTACTTTTACATTGTGTGGCCTGTTCTACCAGAGCACCATATTTGAAAACCTGTCCTTAAGCTTACCAACAAAACCTACTTGTAAAAAACCAATCATTACAACTTGAGGTGGCCTAGATTTTCCCTTTGGGATTCAGGTGTAGACCTTAGGACCAACATAAACCATAATATAAAAATCAAGCTTGATCATTGATGATGCAATTAAATAAAACATGCACAATGCCTCCATAATAGATACACAGTGAAACAACAAAGTCACACTCATCAATTTCCACAATTTTCCATGATCCCGATTAGGACTAGTGAAAACACACAGTAGTCACCAACTTGCAATTAACACCATGCTGTAAGGATAAGCGATCGAAAGCATAACGAGAAGAGACAACCATTGAATGCACATTATCACTGATTCCAAATCACAACCTTTTCAACCAATTCAATCAAATAAATACAAGCTAGGTATTCGACGCAATTGTCATAACCACTCCATTTTACAACCAATATTTGACAATAAAAAAGATGCTCGATTTGAGTAAGACAGTTAGGGATTTTAAAAAAAATCGGGCTCTGTAACAACAAATACAAAGAAGCAATTAAGAGTTCACTAGGTCATATAAAGCACAGAGAGACTGGAGGTCCTCAAAACATATCAACCAATAGGTAGAGACCCTTCGATACAAGTACGGTAGAACCACAAGGTTCCTTATAACTCCCTGTTTGTGCCACAACGCAATAGTTCAATGACGGGTAGGGTAGGACAACGATGCAGAGAAGAAGCGAATTCTCACTGAACAATAACAAGTACCTAGAACTCATGGAGGTATAACCTCTGTCCATTTCATTTGATGACAATGCCACTGGGAATGCAGACCCGAGACATAACTTATATCACCTAATCAACCATAAAGCATATACCTTGGCATAATGGCCATCCTAACACCGAATTTTGAGATATGTTGATGCCAATACAATGAAAATAATCCCACAACCATGTGAATAAACCCACGACCATGACTCTGGAAAATACACAACGACCAAAAGGTAGTCCGAAAAACATACACAACAACCACATAGCAGCTCGAATACGACTGAACATGGTTACCCTCATAACTGTGAGGAAGCGGCCAACAAGGATAACAGAGCGAAACCCTCCAAAACAATGAGCGATAATACCCATATCCACTCAAAAACTACATAGATCCATGGCGATTTTCATCAACAACCAAACCAAGTCTTTTACTTGCAAAACAAATAACCACACAGTCATTCCAGAGACAAAAACCATGCATTTACACAGTTTCCAATCTCAGGAAACAAAAACCAAAGCATTAATGAGCCATCATTCATTCATACACAGAGCATAATTCATGGATGGGTGAAAAATAACCATACCTGTAACCGATAGCTTAAAAGGAGCGAGCTGGTCGAGCGTTTCCTTCCCAGGCTTGGATCTCGGAGCTTAACCACCAACAAAACGAAATGCAATAATAACCATTCTAGGGCAACGAACCGATGGGGGGAGTATGGAGTGATGTGCATTACTGCACGTTGCTTCCATCTCCTCTTCATTCAATTTTGAAGTACATGACAACCAACACTCACTAATACATTTAACCATGTCATTAATTCCAAACCATTGAAATCTGCGACCACATTGCTTTCCAAATGCGCCACCCAATACATTCATATTAACCATTTCCAAACTTCCACACCATACCATATGTATTGCAAATGCGCCCAATATAAATCAAATGCAAGTCGCATAGCCACTAACCATTAATAGTTAGGATTAACTCTAACTTGTTTTCATTTTATTTGCACATAACTTCTAACATAGCATAACATAGGCCCTTTCGTTTGGATTTTTTTTTGTAAGTTTCTTCCCTTTTGATTTTGTTTACATCATCACTGATATGTTTCCTGTGTATATGTAGCCAAGTAATAATCACGATGACATGATTAAACATAACAACTGTAAATATATGCCAATCATAAAGTAAAATTAAAGCTTCGAATGATAAAACATCCCATAAAATGCATCATCCACCTGTCATTATGTCAAAATGAAACCAAGACTACATCATCAACCATATAAGACCCTATAAGCAACATCGAAACAACATCATAAAATGTGTGATATGACTATCTCCAAGCCTTCAGTCTACAAGGGGGTCCCACCTACTAGTATTATATCTTATTAGCATAGTTTAAATAATAGGCTTTAGCAATACTTTGCAAGTGAAATTCCTCATTGCGATTTTTATCGTCAACAGTGATGTCATTATACCTCATGGAATGCTTTACAAGACAACCATACTTGGCCTCTTCTTAGAACAAAAATTGAGACATCCGTACGACCTCAAAATCCATACTTTTCATTGGAATTTGTGCCACCTTGGGATCTATGCATACCTTAGAATACGTGCACATTGGGATCCATCTCCATATATAGGCCTATGTTTGAAAAAATCCACGCGGATATTCAACAACTTAATTCCAAATATAGTGGAGTCCTGTAACAAGCGATATTGTTGGCACAATGGTTAAATCGTTGGTATATTATCCCAGAGGTCTTGAGTTCGATCCTCCACATGTGTTGTTTTTTTGGGTAATGTTGTTATATATATTATATATATATTGTATAGTTATATATATATATATATATATATATATACATGTTGTTTAATCTGTTAGCCCCTCACGAATCTATGGAGTGAGGTTGTATGCAATAACACGATAACCAGGGTTGGGGGCCTAGCCCTCGATCCCCTTTCCCACCAACTGTGCCACGTTTTTACTTTAAATAATATTTATAATGTATAGTGTTAAGAAAAAATATGGTGGCGTGATGGTAGGGGAGATTTGTTAAAGATTTGGGAGGTTATGGAGGTCACGGTTTCAACTCCCGCCGACTCCATAATTTTACTAAACCATACCAATATAGGCCAATGGGAGGTCACCAGGTGGTAGCCTCTCATTGGTTGAACCTTGCCACATGTCAACATGTGATTGTTCCAACTAGATTGTACCTTGCCCATTCATCTCCCAACTTATCTGCCTAGTCAATATACGGTCAACCCACGTGGCACCTTGGGGTGTGGCCAAGTCATATGTACGGTCGTGCCACATGTCACCCTTGTAGTGGTGACATGTGTCACCCTTTTACCCCTTTGAATTTGACTTTGACTTGTATGACTTGAAATTTGATCACTCATTACTTTTTCATAAGAACTCAGTTTGTCTTATCGTTTGCATCATTGGAAAGATGATAATGGGCTCTACACATTGATGTCATTTTCCAGAGAATTTGGAACAATCAAATTTTGAGATTTTATGGATCCCCTAGGACCTTTGTGAGAGTTCCAAATCCTCCTGAACCTCTATGAGCGTTCCTTAGATCCTCCTGGATCACACCTTCCCACTGAATAATTTTTGGACCTCCAAAAGTATAAATACTCAACAACTTATGATGACAATTCACTCTTCCATCTTGCTGAATATTTTGGAATTTTGTCTTCATCTTGGGTCTTTGATCTTAGGTACTAGATTAGTGTACTTTTGTCTTCTTCTCTGGAATATAGCTCTGAATCTAGCCTCTGACACTGTCACTAATAGCTCTGGTTCTGGTTCAAAGATTCATTGACAACAAAAGTCCTGTTCACCAAATATCTTCAATACCTATATCCTGTATTTCAACATCCACTCCCATCTCCTTCTACCGAAGATAGTCTTTCTTGGCCAATATGAAACCAAGTCGAATGTTGATCTATGCCTTGCCCATTTGGACTCATGGTTCCTATACTGCTGATGTATTTGTAGGAGTGTCTGAATGAATTCCCTGCCCATTACTTCTCCAGCCTTGAAAAACAACTCGATCTGTACTATTATCATCTATACATGAATTGCTTGTGTTCAAGGTATACATCCATATGAAAATGACATAGTAATTCAAAAATATGCTTGTAGCATGCACCTTTATGCCTCTTGTTTCTAAAGAGGATTATTTCTCCTTTGCCATCTCTAGAAAGTTTTGCATTACTTTGATGCTCTTTCCGCTTCTGATCTACATGTTCCAACTACTTGCATCCTTCTTTACCTTCACTTTCAGTTCTTCAAAATCAAGAATGTTGTCTTAGACAATTGGATCAATATGTATCCCTTTAGCTAATTACAAGACAATATAATTTCCCATACTGTTGTCGAAAAGGCTTAGAAATATTCACTACGAGATTCCTCTCACTGTAAAACAATATGTAAAGGTGTCTACCTAGAAATCTCCCTAACGATATTCCTCTCACTCTAAAACAATATGTAAAGGTGGCTATCTATAAATCTCTCTAATGAGATTCCTCTCGCTCTCAACATCATATAAGGTGGAATTATAGAAAGTCTCTTACAAAATCCCTCTCACTCATATAAGGTGGAAATATATAAATTTTACAGAGTCCCTCTCACTCTTATAATTTACAATGAGTGGCTTACAAGCCTTCTAATAAACTTTAGGAGATATACACATATGCATATTATATTTACAAATACACATATTTACAATGAAATTTTTTAGATGGTTTACTTATGGACTCTTTCTTCCCATTGTATTGGGAGGAGTCTTGCAACTTTCGACCTCTAACAATGCCTTTGACGTTGATGCTGAATCTGATAATGAATATGATGTTGAATCAAAGTAACTATTAGACCAAACTATAGGTCTTCCCAGTAACCTATATAATCTCTCTTTGTGAATACCAAGCACTATTGTTGCGTCTGGAGCAGCTTCTCTTGAATACACAAGTACTTAACCATTCTGGAATGCGTCCTCATAGCCTTCATCCTCAAATGCCATAACTGAGAATAGGTTTACATTTAAGTCTGGAACATATGACATATACTATATTCCCAGAAATCCTCCTGACTCGAGCTAATATCTTACGTATCCATACCCTCTTATTTCTTGTATGGTGTTAGTTCCAGATCCCACATAGAATTATGTGTCAGACTCTGAGAAAGTTATAAATATTGATCTCGTCCTAGTCATCTGGTGAGATGACCCATATCCATGAACCATTCTTCGATGTCTTCATTTATCACTTTTCTAAGACCAACCATTAAGAAACATTCTTTCTCAAACCTTTCAGTAAGAAAATTAACTTCATCTAGAGCTGATGCTTTTCTTCTTGCAAGTGTCTTTGCATCTTTTTTGTTATGCTTCAGACATAAGTGTTGGTAAAGTGTCCAACACTTCTTGATCTGATGTCCAGTATTACCACAATAAGAGTAGAGTGTTTTGTTCCACGATCCCTTCTTATCATTTCCCCTTTTCCTTTGTTGTGAGAAATGATATTTACCTTTATCCTTCTTCTTGGAGGGCTTAGCTTGCACATGTTGTCTTCTTCGACACTTCTCCACATCATGATTACTAGTTCCATAGGAAGCACATGGATACAGAGGCCATTTACCAGTGGGAAAAGTCTTCAGTCTTTGTCCTTTAACATGCACATATTTCTCTGGAGATGTCTTCCACATATTACCTTTCTCTGGACTGGAAGGTAAGTCCAAATGATTATGTAGGACTTCTTCATATGAAGTTATCCTTGCTTCAGCTACCCTCGAGCATTCTCCATCTTTTCGGGAATAGGAATAATATGAGGAGTCATCTTTCTCGATCATGCCTTTCGAAAGAAGTAGTCCCTTTTGCATTGGAAACTTTGCATTCTCAGTTTGCCAATCTTCATGGATCGGTACTGATGGTTCCAATTCCTGATTTCTAACCCGCGACTTTCTTTCCAACTCATGAAAAATACCCTTATGTAATTCCTCATGCATATCAGTCGATATTGCACCCTCTACTTCTCTTCCTCAAGATATTGCAACTGCATTCTTAACTCATAATTCTCCTTCTGGATTTGTCGATTAAATTATTTTGGAGTCTCATCTTCATGAGAACTTTATTCATCTTTCCTTCTTGATAAGATCCTTCAAAATCTTCACCAACTAAACTATTGGATCTCATCACATCAATAGCTTGAAAATACACATCAAAACTAGCTCTAATACCACTTGATATGAAAATCCTTAGACACCACTTATTACTTTACATATATACATGCAGTATCTAACTTGATTCAAAATTAATTTACTAATAGTATTGAGGTGATTTGGAGAATTCTGATGATGTGCTCTTTTTCCAAAAAAAAACTCATGAAATGATGATTAGTTTACTGAATGATGAGATGACACAACATAAAATAAAAGAACTCCAAATACACATATAGATATGACATGCATCACTTCATCTTCAAAGTCCCTTTAGATAGTATGATTGTTCTTCATCATCGCAAAATACCAAAACACATCACAATATGGGCTCACAAAAAGCCAATTTAATGGACTCTCTCTATTGCTCAAAACACAAAAATAAGTTCACCATTGATATCCTTGCAAAATTCTGAGAAATTTGACTACAAAGTCGACCAAATTTCGAACTGGCTCAATTTCATCCTCTTTTGCAAGCAAAACAATGCGCTAAATGCTCATTAATGGAAATTTGAGCTAATAATTTTACAAATGAACTCACATTACAAAATAGACCTCAAATTCATGATCCTTACAAAAAATTGTGAAAAATGAGTATAAAATTGGCTAGGTGTTGTCATTATACCTCATGRCATGCTTTACGAGACAACCATRCTAAGCCTCTTCTTGGCACAAAAATYGAGACATCCGTACGACCTCAAAATATGTACCCTGCATTGGAATTTGTGCCACCTCGAGATCTGTACAACCCTCRTAATGCATGCCCATATAWAGGCCTAGGTCCRAAAACCTCCACGTGGATATAGAACAACTTAATTCCAAATATAGTGGAATCTCGTAACAAGTAGGACTATTGGCACAATGGTTAAACCGTTGGTATATTATCCTAGAGGTCACGGGTTCGATCCTATATATATATATATATATATGTTGGTTAATTCGTTATCCCCCCGCAAATATTTGGAGTGAGGTTGTATGAAATAACGAAATAACTAGGGGCTAGGGGACTAGCCCTTGGCCCCTTCCACCCCCAACCGTGCCACATTTCAACTTTAAATAATATTTATAATGTATAGTGTTAAGAAACACTATGGTGGTGCGGTGGTAGGGGAGCTTTGTTAAAGCTTTGGGAGGTTATGGAGGTCACGGGTTCAACCCCTGTCGAATCCATAATTTTACTAAACCATACTAATATAGGAAAATGGGAGGTTACCACGTGGTGACCTCTCATTTGTTGAACCTTTCCATGTGTCAATATGTGATTATTTCAACTGGACTGTACCTTGCCCAGTCATTCACCATCTTATCTTCCCAGTCAACGTACGGTTGGCCCACGTGGCACCTTGGGGTGTGGCCATGTCATCTGTACGGTCATGCCAAATGTCACCCTTGCAGTGGTGACACATGTCACCCTTTTACCCCTTTGACTTTGACCTGTTTGACTTGAAATTTGACCGCTCATAACTTTTTCATACAAACTTTGTTTGACTTTCCATTTGCACCGTTGGAAAGTCGACGAAAAGCTCTACACATTAATGTCATTTTCGAGATAATTTGGAATGGTCAAATTTTGAGCTTTTATGGATCCCCTGGGACCTCTAAGAGGGTTCCAGATCCTCCTGGATTTCTGTGAGCATTCCTTAGATCCTCATGGATCACCAAGATTCATGAGATAGATTGAAGTTGACACTCCATTTTATTTATCCCTAAAAAAGTGTGAATCAAAATATCCAATCAGGTTGAATTCATCCACCTTAGAGTACTTGAGTTCAAAATCTTAAGTACCCTTCAAGTATTTTAGAACTCTTTTTGTAGCAGACCGATGTCCTTCAGACGGTTTTTGCATGAACTTAGAAAGAATCCTGACAAAAAATGAAATGTTTGGTCTGGTGGTAGTAAGATATATAAGACTTCCTACAAGCTGTCTTTACTTGGTTGTATCCTCAAATTCATTCCCTTATTTTAATGTGAGTTTAAACTTCTGTTCCATTGGAGTAGAAACAAGATTACACTCAACCATGACAAACTTGTTCAACAATTCTCTAATGTACTTCTGTTGGGAGATAAATATGTACTTTGGATTTTGATTCACCTCAATTCCCAAATAGTAGTGAAGATGTCCCAAATCTGTCATCTCAAATCCTTTATTCAACTCTTTCTTTATGGATGCAATATAACTTTCATTATTCCTTGTTATCAATAGATCATCTACATACACTACAATATCTACCACAATTTTTCCAACTTTCTTGACAAACATAGTTGCATCATCAAGAGTGAAATGCTTGAAATTCAATTTCAAAAGATGCTCGATTAAATTTCATACCAAGCTCACGGTGCTTGTTTCATGCCATATAAGGATTTGATGAGCTTGCATACTTTCTGTTCTTTTCCCTTCACACCAAAATCTTCTGGCTGAGACATGAAGACATTCTATTTCAAGTCTGCATTCAAGAAAGCAATCCTCACATCCATTTGATGAATTTTCCATCCATTCTGAACTGCCATGGAAAATAGAGTACATATGGTAGCCCATTTTATTGTGGGGGAAAAGTATCCACACAATTAATACCTTCTTTCTATGCAAATCCTTTTTCCATGAATCTTGCTTTGTGATTGTCAAGTGAGCTATCTAATTTGTACTTGTTCTTGAATACCCACTTGCAGCCGATTGGTTTGGTTCCAAATAGAGGATCCACCAACTTCAATGTCCCATTCTTGATGAGAGAATCATATTCTTTTTGCATGGATTCTTTCCATTCGTCATAAGAAGTGGATTCTTCAAAGGAAGTTGGTTTAAAGTTAGTAGATAAATTCAAATCACAATCATATGAAACATCCATGTCATATACATTACCTGAATTTGAATTATCTACATCACCTCCATATTGTCTTGAGGAACATCTTGTTCCTGTCTTTCTGACCTCATTAGGATGAACACTTTCAAGTGTTTTTATGAGCCATTTTGGTGGACCTTTTTGAGATGGTCCAAGTTTCCCAACTGATTGAGATTATGTTGAATTCTCATTAAGACTCAACCTTTCAATCCTCTCAATCACATCATCCAAATGAACTTCAGTTTTTTATGAAATGGATGGAACTTCTTCACAATGGCATCAAATGGTACTTCAAAAGGAGATTCCATAGATTGATCCAAGATAGGGATCCCCCCTTCAAGATGTGGAATCTCATCACCAAATTCATGATATGTCTTTACACGAGTGAATTTGTCGAGATGATCAAGCTTCCTCTCAACAATTTTGTCATTCTTGGAGGATTCAAGAAATGCTACATCTTTGGAAAGAATGAATTTCTTGTTTATCTTATCATAAAGATGATATCCCTTGGTGGTATTTGAGCACCCCAAGAAGATTCACTTTTGACTCCTTGCTTCAAGCTTGCTTCTTTTATCCTTATGAATTAAGGCATAAAAAGCGGAACCAAAAACCTTGAGATGCCTCATCGAAGGAATGCAACCATACCAAATTTAGTAAGGAGTCTTGTTTTCAAGAGAATGAGATGGACACCTGTTTTTCACATAAACTGCACATATAACATCATCAACCCAAAACATCAATTTTACATTCTTGAAAAGCATCATGGAATGAACCATATTTAGGATATTCCTATTCATTCTTTTATCTACACCATCCTATTGACGATTGCATGGAACAATGGTTTGATGTTTGATCACATGTTGATGTAGATAGTTTTGAAATTCATTAGATGTATATTCTCTTCCATTATTAGTGCGAAGAGAGCCAATATGAGACTGAGCTTCATTTTGAATCCATACGTCAAAAATTTTAAAATTTTCAAAAGCTTGTGATTTTTTTTGCCAGCAAGTACTACACCCAACGCATCCTGGTGTAATCATCAACAAAAGACATTACATATTTATTTCCATTTGTAGAAGGAACATGAATAGGCCCACACAAATCAAAATGTATTAGTTCAATTTTTCTACATGTTCTCGAAGTAGAATTATGAAATGGTTGTTTGTTATGCTTTCCAAGGATACAAACATCACATTGCTTCAAGTTCCTAGGAATAGTAGGCAAACTAGAAACACCATTCTGTTTTAGCAAATGAAGGATGTCATAATTAATATGACCAAATATAGCATGCCACAAGATACTAGATGTAATTGTACCTTCAATGTGATGAGAGAGGTATGCAAAACTTTGCGCATGAGAAGATGTCCCTTTCAACTTCAACAATCTTCCATCTTCCACTCTGGACATGACAACCATGTTGTTAGAATCCTTCCTTATTTCAACTTTGTTGTCGAACATATGAATAGAGTGGCCTTGTCATCAGATGTGCATAAGGAACAATAGGTTCCTTAGCATCTCAATAAGACAGAGCACATTATGCAGAAGAAAATCCGGGAGTCTAGGTAACTTTGGCCTGATGGTGCCCATTCACGAAGGTTTGAGACTTGATTTATCTACAAAATACACTATGCCATCTATATTATCATTGAAATATTCAAATATTTCTCTTTAGAATGTCATGTGGGAGGTTGCAGTTGTTTCAAGAAGCCATGCATCTCTCCAAGAAGCAAATGAAGTGTTAAAAAAATATTTAGTTACTCTTATATTGCAATGTGAAACAATGTAACGAGAAGATTCATGTGTATTACCTTTCACCGGATATGATGTTTTACCTGTCTTATTTTTTATTCTATCTCTCTTTGATTTTCTCCCATGGGACTTTGGGGTCATTCACTTCATGTGACCCATTTTTTCCGCAATGAGTATAGTGAAGATTGAATCTCTCACTTTGGTTGTATCTAACCCCCTTGCCTTTGAAATTATTTCTTCCACGTCCTATTTTGCTGTCATCTTCTCTAGAAGATTCATGTGGTGAATTCTTTCCTTTTTGAGCAAGGCACACGGTCTCACCAGTGGAATGAAATGACTTCTTTCCAAAGGCTTTCTCATGTTTTGAAACTTTCTCCACCAAAGTGCCAAATTCGATGGATTTCATTTGACCATTATCTTGCAGAGATTCAAGGTAGTGAGAATATGTAGGGTAGAGTGCCTTAATGAAGGATGTGAGAGGGAAGTCGATCTTCACTCCAGTGGCATAAATTTCATGCACTATGGCTTTGATTTTAGAAGCTAAATCCATAGGGTAATCATTCTTCAAATCTTGGTTGAAGAGCTTCACCAACAATTGTATAAGTTCCAGTTCTGAGTTAGTGTCATACAAGTCGTTCAATTTCTTCAAAGAACTATATGAGTCATTAATGGAAACAATATGGTGGATCAACTCTTCACTTACTATCACAACAATCACAACATATGCTTTCTGGTCTTTTTCCTTCCATATGGCATGCTCCTTGTATGATGTAGGAATGGTTGATCTACTACTCTTTGACTATGTTTCTATGGCAGATGATTCGACTTCTTATTTGTTGGCAACTGCTACTTCACAAATTCCATTCCACAAGTCGTTAAATATCAATGTGCTTTTCATATTTTTGTACCATTCTCGGTAATTCTCTTTACCAGTAAACATCTTGTCGACGATGGAAATGAGAGAATGCATCTTCCAACATAACTTCATACTTGATCTATTTCTTTCTAAGAGTGAGCTCACAATGATTTGATGTAATATTATTGTTAGGAATATGAAGAGACGAGTCCAAGCAACTTCAATGTGGAAGACAACCATTATCAACATCCATCCCTAAGAAAATAAGCAAGATCAAATACTTTCTTTTGACTTCCTGTCATAAGGATGCACGGTTAGTGAATATCAAGAGAAGTAATAGTGTAGTGAAGTTCAAGGTCAGGTGTAAGAAGTATATTTACACTCTGTGCATCTTTGACTGTGCATCTCTAATACCATGACAAGCTTGAGCGGTTGCTACCACAAGGTAAGATGTGGTGGAATATGTTGGGCCTAAAAAATGAGAGGGGAACAATGATAGATCTACAACTATGAAGCTTCAATCTAGTCTCCTTCATCGCATGTGATATAGAGGGAAACCCCAACCTGAGGTTAAATCATGAGAAAATACCTCAGCATCGATTTCTTTAGGGATCCATCACAATGTGAATACAGAGCAAGGGAAAATTGCAACCTTTGATGAAGAATATGGTTTGCAGTTGTCTTTGAAATATGTCGTGACTCACTTACATTCACTTGATGTGTATAGTGATATGATTTAAATATATAGGGTTTCACGTAGAGAGAGACTTTCTGAGCGGGAGAGTGAGAAAACCAAGGGCACATTCAGGGACAAGTGGTGAAATGGAATACTAACAGGCACATAGAATTGACTAGAGGGATATACAATAAGATAGAGGCACAAGAAGGCATACAGGGGGTGTTTTTTGCATGTGAGGGGAAAGGAAAGCCAAGAAGAACAATTCATAGAGTTAACATGCACTCTAATGCCATTGATAGGTCAGGCATGGGAAGAATTGTAACTCCACACTTGATGCTTTGTATTAACATAAAACATCTATAAATACAATTTTGAATGACGGTTGGTCTTCACCTTCCGTGTGACTCTTCCTATCACCCACAACTCTTCATATTTACTATGATATTTACATAAGTAACACAATAAGAAGGATTTCATTTCCAACATTGTAAAAACAAAGATTTTCCCCTGAGGTAAGTATCCTCCTCATAAAACTTGAGGAGGTCAACATTCCTCAAAAGGAAATGAGTCTGTGGTGCAACAGGGTGAGAGGTTCTCTTCCTCTCCCTTTCTCTAGCCTCCCAATCATGTTGTAAGTGTCGACTTGTTGCTGCTACTACTCCTCCACTCATCGCCATCATCTCTTATTCACATACAATTTTTTTTAGGCACACACACACACACAGATAAAACAAATTGAAATTATAAAACACACACATATATAACCATTTTGTATTTATAAAAAACATAAATTAATTTCTGTTTGCAAAAAAATGTGGTAAAGTAATCGGTGCACCTTTAGTAAATCATATGCATCATGAATAATGTGCTTTATCAGGCAATAAACACTATCCCCGATGCTTTATTTTATTTAGTGCATTGGTGCTACTTTTTTCATTAAACACACCGATATGCTAATTTTTATGTTTGCGGTGCGATGTTGCACACATGTGAGGGTTATTCATTATAACACTCCGGTTTGTGGTGCCTCGTCTAAAATGATACACACCATTAAGGTGGACCGATAAGTTCGATGATCCATGTTCATAATTTTCATGGTTATCCATGTTATATGGTGCATCGGTGCTACGTTGTTCATTAAACACACTTGTATGATATTTTTTATACATGTGTTGAACCCGTGTGGTTATTCCATATAACACATTGGTTTGTGGTGCCTCATCTAAAATCATATGCACCATTAAGGTACACCTGTAAGTTCGGTTCTCTATGTTTCCTAGAGCCCTGATGTGTATTTTTAGTGGTTCATTGTATATTATAATGCACTGGTCATGAGGCTTTCAATTCAGTGAGAGGCACCAGTGGTTTTTTTTGTGAAGACAATGCCTTTTATAAGATAGAGGCACTGGTAATGAACAACCCCATTTCGATGCATGATTCTTAGTGTTTAGTGGTGCGTTGTGTAATTTTATATGTACTACTAAAGGTGCTTCCGATAAATTCACAGGCTGCATCATGTATGGTGCTTCCTGTCAATTCATTGGACACACCACGTTTAGGGTGAGCCAAAAATGTGAGTGCACCAAGCATATAGTTTTCAGAAAAATAAAAAAATCCAAATTTAAGGATAATTTTAAATTTTAATTTGATGAAAATTAAAATAAGGAGTAACAAACAATTTACCTGGTCTCTTCTCACTCGGGGAGGCATGGTTGTCCTATAGAGGAAAAATGATTTTTTCAACTTTTTTCCAAAATTGAAAAACGTATGGATTCTACAAGCGCACTGAGGAAACAACATAGTAGAGCACTGCAATCAGGGCAATCATATAAGGAGGGTGAGCACCGGTTCTTGTGTGAGAGGTTGGAATCATAGAAGGAAACATGAAAATGAAATTTGGTTTGTAATTTATTTTATTTTATCCTATTTCAGTGTGCCTGACAGTAAGACACACCGATGCGTTATTCGGTACCTAAATGCACCAGTACATTTTTATTTTATTTTACCCTATAGCGGTGTGCGATATAGTTGGATGCACTGGTGCATTCTAGTATGAGTAACACATTGGTTGTATTTTTGGGTATATATTAAAAAGCTCGAGGCTATAGTACTATCAAGTGCACCGTTATTGTTTTTTGGTGCACCACTATTGTAGATGCCCCGAGGCTATAGGGATTTTTAAGTGCATCGTGAAAGGTTTTTTGGTTTTTTAAATTATTTTTTTTATTGAATAATCAATTGTTCTAACCTGATCTGGTGTGTCCTTTATACACACACTATTGCACTTAGTTTATCGTGGAGCACCGTTATACACTACTGCACTTAGTTTATTGTGGAGCGCCGTTATGCATTTATTTTATTTTTAAATAAAAAACGATATTTTAGCATTTTATATTAATAGCGATTATCTATGTGTTTTATTTGTTAGGCACTAGGGTGTTATGTTTGTGAGCACATTGGTGCATTGGGACGATTGAGGCACACCAGTGTAAAAACCTCCGCAAAAGCCTTTGGCTACCCACCTCTACTATAAACAGATAAGGGATAAATTTTTGAGGGAGGTTTTGTAAAAACCTTCGATACGAGGTATTATCCTTGTAGTGAAAACTTATGATTATCCATTTTAGATCAATAGAGTGAAGAGGGTGAGGAAAGGATTAATAAGAATTCCCTAGGGGTCGAATGATAAAGAGATCCAAACAAGAATTTCTTTGCGATTTTGTATCTAAGAAAATCCTAAACAATTTTGAAGATATCATATTTCTTTTGTTATGTGTGTACAACACTTTTAAGTTTATTCTAAAATTTTGGGGGCATTTTAGGGTTAAGATTTACTTAGATCACTTTTAAGGCTTGAAAGTTTAACTTAAAATTCATAAAAACTAGTTCTAGAGGCTCAAAACATGCATTGGAGGCCTGAAACATTTCACAACTTGCTTGAACCATTTCATGATTTTCAAGATACATTTATGATATTAAAGGATCTATTTCCTCTTTTTCTTAAAACATTTGAAAATATTCCAGAAACACAACAAACATGTTTCCTTTCTATGAAATGGTGTTTCACATTTCTTGAAATGTTTCAATGTCGTTTCAAAGGTGAGTCCCTTTGTTTTGAGATCTTAAACGGGGATGCATGTTTCACACACTCACTCCTTGCATTTCTTGTAACTTAGATATCATTCAATGATTTTTTCCTAGCTCTTGAGTAAGTGTACACGCATAGTCTTATCACATGCATTCATGTCAAGTACCTCCATGGATTTCAAACTTCTCATAAATATTCTAAAAATTGTTGTGTTCCTAAGACTAATCAACCATAATCCCAATAAGATCAACTACCTATATGCATGGAAAGTGGATGAAACCATTATGGTATAAGACATTTGATTATCTAAATAAACTAAGTTGAATTTAATCTTTCATTTGTGTCCCTTATGATAAAATATGAAATTTAGGTTTGATCAAAAGTGTTTGCGGATTTGAGTAAGGATTTGTATGAGTTTGCTAGATCCATTTATTGATATCCATGATGCCATTATCACTTGTTTGAATTTAATAGTTGGCTTGCATTGGCCTTGATTGGCTTGTTGACTTTTCCATAAGGCTTGTTTGTGCCTTAAATGGCATCCCCTAGGCTCAATCTCAAATCAATTGATTGATTTTCTACTATAGGTGGCAATTAAATCTCAGTGTCGAATAACAACAAGTACAATATTTTTTCTCAAGGAACCTCAAAATTTCTTTCCCAATGTTTACCATGAGGTAATTATGAGATCCCCAAGGAAACCCCAATAGAAAATATTATTGTTAGGTTCTATATATGAAGTGCACCAAGGTTCTATAATATTCCATATGATGGGAATACATGAGATCCCCAAGAAAAATGTTACTTGGTTGTTTTGTTGTAAAGGTACCTCTTGAGGCCATTATTAGGGCCTATGTTAACGATGTCTAGGAATATTATGGTTGGAAATACATAATGCTATAAGCTTGGTAAAATGATTTTGCTTCATAATTTATTTTTTAATACATGGGTCAAGTTCCTTGGGTTTCCCCTACAACTTTATCCCTTCCTATAGTGTATTTCAACACCTATTGATGGATTTATCTATCATGAGCCATTGCAAATATTTAAACCTAGACCCCATAAAAGGGCTTGCATGCTTATGAATTTGTCTTGGGGTCTTAAGGAGTATCAATATGTCCTCATCTAGGTAGTGGACAAAATAATGAATAAAACTATGAATTGCATCAATATATCAAATACATATTTTTTATACTAGATTTTGAGCCACAAATCCAAGATTGTCCTTTAATGGTTGATTTTAACTCCCGAGTGACTTTTGTTATAGAATTCGTTTGGGTTCAAACCTAAGTGAGACTTCACTATAGTAAAGGCACCAAAGGTGGTTGGATTCAAGTAGTTTGTAAGAGTAATCAAAATAACAACCCAATTGCTACTTTAAATTAAGTGTAGGTGGTGGTGGTGCACCATTTAGCTATTAGAAGGTGGTGGTGCGCTCTGCCCAAGTCTCCTCCTCTTGAGGGAAGGGGGGGATGTAAGAGGTAATATTCCCTATCTCCTTTGTTAAACTCTTCGGTTATTGAAACACTAGAAGATTTCCCCAAAAAACTAAGGCCATGTCTTAAATTGATGATTATATGTTTCTTTGAAACCCCCTAAGACAATGAATCCATACAATGTTTGATCCATGTTAGGGGAGAATAAGAATGAAATAAGATATGGGCTTCATTCCCACTAGTTGCTTCATATAATGCCAAGGGATTGACAAACCCCTACATAAAACATATAATCTAAAATATTAGGACCATGTTCAAATATCTTTATATTTTTGTTTGTGGGAAGTTAAAGTTAATGGTTTTCTATTTTAGATTTCCTTAATTATGGTGTCAATTAGCTACTATGTCTTAGCATATTCAAGAGTTAGCAAAGGGAACTAGCCTTAGAGGGAATCAATATGGTTTATCATTTGTAAAATAAAATGTCATATGTGTCTTATGGTTCAACAATACACAACTAATGGATCGAACCCCTTTGTTGGGAACACACACATATAAATCTACGAGTTATGTCACAAAGTTGGGCACAACTCACACCAGTTTCCTCTCCTACATAAGTACATAAGTACTATAGTTGTGATGTATTGTGATTTATGGTAGATCAAAACCCATCATATGGAATACTATAGAATCTTGTCAACCTTAAAAAAGAAGTTTGAGAGAAATATCTTCGCAGTAAACTCTTAAGTGGGAGGGAAATTTAGCCAAAGTCAGAATCAAGAAAATTGCAGAACCAGGAATGATGGAAATCAAGCACCTATGTGTTGCTATAATTTTAATGAAGTTGGTCATATTGATTGGAATTACCCACACTCATGACAACCTCAATGTGAACATTGCAGGAAAACCAAAAATAATAGAGAGGAATGTCCTAAGTTGATATAAAAATGGAAATCAAGGGATTGAAGACAATGTGGAGATAACCTAGTGAACTCCAAACAACAAATGTTAGTTGGTGCTATCACTAAAATCATGTATATTGACATTAATATCATTACTAGAGGGAGATCTAATATTGGTGTCGATGCAAATGTAGATGCTATGTTCACTGACATAATCATGGAAGTTTTCCTTGATGCTCCAAATTTTGACACAACAAAGTAGAAGGTGTTGATTAATTGGGTTGGTTTTCATTGATATCAACCCTTAAAGCAAGTCTGGTAGAAACTTTTGGTAGCCCCAACAGCATGGTTAAGGTAATTAAGTTTGTTTAATGTATAATGGTATGCATATTAGTATATTTATAGGTAATACTATTCTATATGGATAGTACATGTCATGCCATTTCCGGTGATATGTGGAACATCACATAACTCCTCACGGTTAGAGAGTTATGGCCTTGTGAAGTTGGAGAACCGTCATGAGTTATCTAGAAGGTCAAAGAAGTCAAATTATTCTAGAAGCCCCTAGAAGAAGTTGACTAGTCAAGTGGGTGAAACTAGGAGTTAATCATGGGTTAAGTTGTTGAAATAAGAAAATAATTAAAAATAAATTACTTGCAACTAGAAGTTGAGAAATTGCTATTTGTAGCAAAGTGGGTTAGAAGTGGACAAGTGGTTAGAAGTGGGTTAGCCCTAAAAGAAAGAAATTGGGACAAGTTGGTTAGAAGGTAACCCCTTGAGGAAGCTACATGGAACTATAAATAAGAGAGAAAGGCTCTCCTATTAGCACCTATTGAGAAAATTGAATATATATTATTGTGTAAGGTTTATTGCAGGTACTCATTGATACATCTGAAGTTACACAAGTCTAAGGTAGCACGAAGGGTTGATGGTGAAAGTTATGAATTACAAAAATACTGAAAAACACACTAGTTTTTGAGGTGTACACGGGTTTTAGTGGAGAAGAGAACATATGTATGCATGCTGGCAGTATAAAAGGGCGCCTACATGTGGGAAAAAGACATGAAAACTTGAGTTGCTGAGGGTGTCAGGTTCTTAGAGTCTGAAAGCAAGCTCCCAGGAAGGTCTATAGTGATCATGTACAACAGATCTATTTATAGATTCAAAAGGTATGTCTTATTTCTATGTGTAGTTGGATATTGTTTTCTACTTGAGATATGATTATGGGGGTTTGAGTATTTTCCCTAGAGAGGTTGTTGGTTGTATGGCATCTGTGGTATGAGATAGATCTATAGAAATACAATACTGGTATGTTGGTACTATTCATTGGTTCAAGTGTTGAGACATAGTTTGTATTTCTTGGTACATGGTTGATGGTTTTGGTTGTGAAGTAATTGCGAAGTTGTTTGTATGGTGTGAGGCTGCATATCAATAAGGGGTTTGATGTCTAGTCCATGTGAGGACTATTACACTTTTTTATGATTATACACACATGTATGGCACATGACTAGAGAGACATAGATGCATTTGGTTAAGGAATGTATAAGATGACGTATGCACAAGGCACATCTACAAATAAGACATATTGAAAGTTTGTAGGTTGATTTGACATAGGCAACAAAGTGTCTGCATTTCAGAAAAAAGTGAAAACCCTATCTTTCTGAAGGTGTACGCAGGATGCAATATAGAAAGGCCATGTACATACGCAGGATGCAGTATAGAAAGGGTGCGTACATACGTGAGCTGCAGCACAGACAGGTCGTGTACCTGTTGATCTTTGTTGGTACAAGATGAATTCTGGTACAATATTGATTACAGACTATTGGTACAGGTTAGTTACAAGTTGTTGGCACAGATTGGTCTAGATTTATAGTGGTATATATCACAATGATAGTGTGGAATTTGTTTCATCATCTCACTTATATTTCAAGGTGGCATGATGGGGCAAGGATAGGTGGTTGTAGCCATATTCTGGTTGTAGCCGGAGAACATAGGGGGTTGTAGCCTCCTTTTGGTTGTAGCTAGAGAACTGGGGAGTTGGAGCTTCCCTTAGGTTGTAGCCTGAGAAACTAGGGGGTTGAATCCTCCTTCTAGTTGCAGCTGGAAAACAAAGGAAGTTGGTGCTTCCAATGAATGTAATTCTTAAAGACATATAAGAAAAAACATTCTATGGTTTTCTCTCACATTGGGTTTCCACGTAAAAATACTTGTGTGATGTGTATGTGTATGATTGCTCATTGCTCATGGTTTATTTACTCTTCACTTGTTGAATGATAATGGTATATTAATCATAAAGATAAAGAACACTTATATACTGTGGTTAAAAAGGATTAAAAATATTTATTACTAATTCACCCCCCATCTCACTAATCCAACAATTGGTATCAGAGAAGGTTCCTTCAGAAATCAGTTTAACCGCTAAAAGGTAGATCATGGAGAGAAACAATATGTATAAAAATGGAATGCCACAGTTTGATGGACAAAACTATGCATTCTAGAGCAGAAGGATGAAAACATATGTACAAGCACATGGATTTGAGGTTTTGCAATCAATTGTAGATGGATATAAACAACTTGTAATTCATCCAACAAATGAAAACAAAAGGAAACTTAGTCTAAATAATTCAAAAGCCACAAATGCACTTTTGAATGGTCTTTGTGATTCAATATATGGAAAAGTTATGAATCGCATCTCCGCGAAGGAGATTTGGGACAAACTTTAGAATATTTATGAAGGAGATGCAAAATTCAAGGCAATAAAGCTTCAAACTTACAGAGGTCAATTTGAACAGTTGAAGATGAAATAAGATGAGAATATTACAACTTACTTATTATGTGTCGATGAAACAGTGAATGCAATCAAAGGATTGGGAGAAGAATTTGATGAATCTATAATTGTTCAAAAGGTATGGAGATCTCTTCCAATGAGATTTGATACTAAAGTCTCAACACTAGAAGAAAGAACATATTTGGATTCAATAATCATGGATGAACTTCATGGAATTTTCACATCCTATGAAATGAGAATCGAACCGGAGAATCCTGTTACAAAGGAAGAAACATTCAAAGCATATAAGAAGTCAAAGAAAAAGGGAAAGCAAAAGGAAAAATAAGATACCAACAATAGTGACATCTCAGAGGATGATGAAGAAGTAGCCAAGTTCGCTAGAAGACTGAAAAAGGGAACTGTCATCAGATATAAAGGTAAGCTTCCATTGATTTTTTTTAATTGTGATGGTATTGGTCATTTTAATAACAAATGTCCTCATAAGAAAAATAAAAGAAATAATGAAGATGATTCAAATAACAAACAAATATACAAAGACAAAAGAACCAAAAAGAAAGTTTTCAAAAAAAGTCTATGCACCAAAGAAGACAACTCCTCATCAGACAAAGATGAAGTCAGTGAAAGTGAGACAAAAAGAGTTCTATTCATGGTAGTAGAAGACTCTGATAAATAAGGCACCAAAGAGGAATATGAAGAGGCATAAGTAGACTACAAAGAAGAACTGTTGACTGCTATAGAATTTATAAAAAGAGAAAAGAAGAAAAACAAGTCATTATAGGTGCAACTAAAAAGAAAAGAGGAAACAAACAATTCCAACTGTGAAGAACTAGAAAAGATAATCACTACGTTAAAAATTCAAGTTGAACAAGACAAAATAATTGAAGAAACACTCAAGGAACAACTAGAAGAAAAAGATAGGATTATTGAAAACATGGAAGAAAATATTACCACATTGAGAAAAGACATTTAACATAAAAACATGCCGAATAACTCTAAGGTTTAGGATAACATTATCAACAATCAGAGGCCACATCATGACTAGTCTGGGCTAGGATACAATCAGACAGAAAGAGGATCAAGCTCCAAAACTACAGATCAAGAAACAAAATCAAGAAGCTATGCATAGAAAGTCAGAGGATCTCCTGAGAAGGAAGAAACCAAGAGGTTTCATCA
The DNA here is from genome assembly GCA_009831015.1 of Picea engelmannii. Taxonomy (NCBI): domain Eukaryota; kingdom Viridiplantae; phylum Streptophyta; class Pinopsida; order Pinales; family Pinaceae; genus Picea; species Picea engelmannii. The sequence goes on from ML807418.1 coordinate 113,233, forward strand.
CAAAGATGCTCCACCACCTAGAAGATTCATATTCTAGAATCCGCAGTAGTCAGAACAAAAAGGATTTCAAGAAGAAGATGGGTTCAAAAGAGTAACTTCCTTCAGAAGATCTTCAACTCCCAAGTATCAAACTATCGTTTTTGGTTTATGTTATGCATGTAATAATTTTGGACATAAATATGTAAATTGCAGAGAAAATAGAAGAAACATAAAAACCTTGAAAGTCATGCACAAAATGGTTATCCAATAAGGCCTAGTGAAACATAGAGAAGAAGCTACACAATGTTTGAATATTTGAGCACTGAAGTGGAATGATACAAGTGAAACAACTTTGGACACATGGCCAAACATTATAGAATGACAGTTCCTCCTAGAGAATCACAACAAAAAAACAACAATTACAGACATGAACCTCAACAGAGAATATGGATAAGAAAGAATAATCAATATAAAAATGAAGAATGCACACTCACCCTACAAAGCTAAGTAAAATAAACGTGGTTTCTATGTTGATAGTGGTTGCTCAAAAGACATGAGAGGTGATGAGGACAAGTTTCTAACCTTGATAAAGGAAATAGATGGACCAGTTTCCTTTGGAAACAATGACTCAACGAAAATCATTGGAAGAGGCACAGTCAGAATTGGAAACAAGGATACCAAGGAAGAAAATGTTCTACTAGTGGAAGATATGAAACATAATCTTATAAGTGTAAGTCAAATGTGTGACCAAGGTCACAAACTTATGTTTGATTAACAAAACTGTGAAATAAGGAAAGCAGGTTCAGGAAGATTGGTTGAAACAACTGTAAGAACTTCAAGCAACATATATGTATTAAGTGCAATTGGAAATGGAAAGTGTTGTCTAGGAAAGGAAGATGAAGTTTGGCTATGGCATAGAAGAATGGGCCACATAAAATTCGATAACCTTATCAAGGTAAGAAAAAAGGAAGCAGTCAAAGAAATGCCCCAGATCATGAAGCTAACCAACACATTATGTAAGCATTGCCAACAAGGAAACCAAACAAAGACCAAGTTCAAATCAAAGGAATACTCCGCAACAAGACCACTGGAAATTGTGCATACTGATCTAGTTGGACCAACTAGAACAAAGGGTTTAAAAAGTGAGCAATATTTTATGTTATTGGTTGATGATTATACAATAATGACTGTAATTGTTTTCTCAAGAACAAATTAGAAGCATTTGAAAACTTCAAGGTATACAAGGAAATGGTTGAAAATGAAATGGATTAAAAAATCAAATGTTTGAGATATGATAACGGAGGAGAGTTTACTTCAAAGGAATTTATGGATTTCTATATTAAGCATGGAATCAAAAGACAATTCTTTGTTGCTAGGACATCTCAACCGAATGGAGTTGTCGAAAAGAAGAACATGATAGTACAGGAAATGACTCGAACAATGTTAATGGATTCTAAGTTGACATATATCTTTTGGAAACATGGAGTACATACAACAATTCAAATTCAAAATAGAGTAATGCTCATGAAAAACAATAATAAAACTCCCTACGAGCTATGGAAAGGAAGACTAGTGGATGTGAAGCACTTTAGAGTTTTTGGAAGCAAATGCTACAACAAAAGAGAAGATGGCAGAATGGGAAAGTTTGATTATTGTGTGGACAAAGGCGCACTTGTTGGGTAATCGAGTACAAGGAAAGCATACAAATGTTTCAATATAAGGATCAACAAGGTTGTGAAAAGAATCAATGTGATGGTTAATGAGACAGGTGGATGGAAAATAAAGGAAGAAGAAAAGGAGTCAGTGGAACAGGTTTTACGAAGAAGAAGCAAAGGATGAAGAAGCAAAAGAAGGGAGAGATGAAGAATATAAGATAGAAGTAGAAGAGGAAGAACAACAAGTACCTCCAAAGACACCTAGAAAGTGAATATAGAAGAATCATCCCTCTTATCATATTATCAGGAACAAAGATGCAGGAGTTGAGACTAGAAGAAGAATTCATTCACTAGAACAACTGCACCTAGCAGTCTTATCTTTGATTGAACCAAACATTTTTGAAGGAGACAACAAGGATGAATTATGGATAAAGGCCATGGATGAAGAGTTGGATCAGATAGATAAGAATGACACTTGAGAATTGGTTCCAAGACAAGGATACAAGAATGTGATCGACACAAAGTGGGTCTTCATAAATAAATTGAATGAAGATGGACAGGTTAGCAGGAACAAAGCTAGATTGGTATGTAAAGGATAGACACAGGTTGAAGGTATCGAATTTGAAGAGATTTTTTCCCTAGTTTCTAGAATGGAAGCAATCATATTGATACTAGCTTATGCATTCTCCAAGAATATTAAAGTGTATCAGATGGACGTGAAATCGACCTTTCTGAATGGGGAACTAGTAGAAGAAGTCTACATTGAGAATTCATAAGGATTTCAATTGTCAGAGAATGAAGATTATGTGTGCAGGTTAAAGAAGGCCTTATATGGTCTAAAACAGGCCCCTAGAGCATGGTATTCTAGACTGGACAGATATCTACAACAACAAGGGTTCAAAAAAGGAAATGCATACAACAAACTCTACATCAAGGTAACTCAAGACAATATTTTATTAATTGAAGTTTATGTTGATGATATTATTTTTCAAAGTGATGATGACAGGTTGAGCCATAAATTTTCAAAGGATATACAAAATGAGTTTGAAATGTCATTACTTGGAGAACTACCTTTTTTTTTTATTTTTATTTTTTTTATTTTATTTTCGGGTCTTCAGATATTCAAAGCAACCAAGGCATTTTTATTTCTCAAATGAAGTGTATCAAAGAAATGCTAAAGAGGTTCATAATGGAAGATTGCAAATGAGTCAATACTCCTATGAAAATCAGTTGCAAATTAATCAAAGATGATGATTCAAAGTCTACAGATCATAGGAAATATAGGTAAATGATTGGCAAATTACTTTATGTGACAACATCCAGACCAGATGTAATGCAGGTAGTGAGACATGTGGCACGATTTCAAGAAGCATGAAAGGAATCACATGTTCTAGCAGTAAAAAGGATATTCAAATATCTCAAGGGTACAAAAGAGTTTGGATTATGGTATCCAAAAGGAAAGGATCTATCACTTATTGCCTACATAAATACAGATTGGGAAGGTTATATTGATGATCGAAGAAGTAAAAGTGGAACAACATTCTACTTGGGTGAGTGTTTGGTATCTTGGCTAAGGAAGAAACAATCATCAGTATCATTGTCTACAGCCGAATCATAATATATTGCAGCAGTAGCATGTTGTACACAGGTTCTATGGATGAAACAAACTTTGATAGATATATAGGTTGAGTATGATGATCCCATTCCAATATATTTTGATAATACAAGCTCCATCAGTATCTCAAAGAATCTAGTGATGCACTCCAAGACAAATCACATTCCAATCAAGTATCACTTTCTACGGGAACATGTTGCAGAGAGGAACATCAGAGTTGAATATGTGGGAACAAAATAACAGGTTGTAGATATATTTACAAAACCACTTCCAAGGGAAGATTTTGAGTATCTTTGAGAGAGACTCAGAGTAATTTCTACTCCAAAATGAATGATTTTGAATTCTTATCTTATATGTCTTAGATTTACACGAGGAAGAACCATAAAGAGGATAGTTCAGTTTGGGGGAGTAGTTTCCGGAAGAGTTCAGTCAAGGGGAGTGTTATCACTGAAATTTCATCCGCACAGGGCGACAAGAACTCAACATCATCAAACACAGAAAAACAATCATCCATGGCACAAGGATTAACTCCACAGCACATCAAAAGGGCCAAAACTATACAAAGTTGGCTAAAAAGATTAAAAAGCGCACCACGCCCATGGTAAACTAGCGCATGCGCGCATTATATTCGTACATAGGGCGTATATGCGCGGCTGTGGGGTGAAAAACCTGCGCGCCTGCCAAACGACGCATTTATGAAGCTGGTCGGCCTCCCAACCACTAATGGATCGGCTCCCAAGTCGATTTGACATCAAATCCGAGCTCAATCTGCGGGGGGAGGCTGGTCAAAGACCTAAATGTGCCCTAATGTGCC
>ML807419.1:0-26761 GCA_009831015.1 Picea engelmannii
AGTGTGTAAGGTGGGAATTTCGCACTCGATGGGTAGAGTGGCATCGACCCCATGGAATAGATGAAATGGTGTGAAACCAGTGGCAATTTTAACTACTGTGCGATAGGCCCATAGTGTGGAAAACAACATATGATGCCAATTGGTCTTATGTTTGTTAACCGTGTACTGCAACATGGTTTTGAGGACCTTGTTGACTCCCTCTACTTGTCCATTGGACTGAGGGTAGTATGGGGAGGCGAAATCGTGGGAGAAGCCTAACCTGGAGGAAATTTCGATGAAAATCTCATTCTTGAAGTGTTTCCTGTGATTGTAGATGAGTTGTAGTGGGACTTCGAAGTGGGAGATGACATGGTTAAAGAAAAAACACGCTGCAATGTCAGTGGTGTTGTTGAAGGTAGGCATGGATTCAGCCCACTTGGTGAAGTAATTGACTGCAACGATGATGTATTTGTTTCCATTGCTAGATGGAGGCTTGTAATTCATGAAGTCTATGCGACATTTCCAAAAGGGGCCCACAATAATGACTGGGTGTAAAAGAGTAGTTGGTGCTCGCGCTTTGTTGGCATATAGCTGAAATTTATCACACCGCTTCACAACGTGGATGCAATCGTGAAACAATGTGGGCCAAAAGTAGCCTACTCAAATGATTTTCTGGGCAGTGGACATCCCTGAGAGGTAGGCATCGCAAACACCATTGTGGAAATCATTCAAGACTCTATCGGCCTCGTAGATGGTCAAACATCGACAGAGTATGGTGTCGACTCCTCATCGATATAAGATGTCACTGATGAGGAGGTAGCGAGGGGCCTGGTGTCGAATACGTCGACGATCATCTCGGGAAAGGTGATTCCCAAACTTCTATGTTTAGAGGTAGACGAGGAGATCGTCATACCAGGGGTCATCCGAGGGGATGTAAAAGACATGTTCATCGAGGAAGTCTATATTGATGGGAGAACTGGTAGTATTGGAGGGAAATGTCATAATGAGTTCAGCGAGAATGAGGGATTTCTTGCTCTAGGGTGTTGAAAATTCAAGGTCGTACTCTTGAAGGATGACAATCCATCGGGAAAATTTACCATTAAGTTATCGGTGACTGAGCAAGTATTGCATGGGGTTGGAATCAGATATGACTTTGGTAGTTTGAAGCAGGATGTAATGGTGTAGTTTTTGGACTGAGAGAACAACTGAAAGGGAAAGTTTCTCTTTGTGATTGTATTTCAAAGGTGGTCCTGAATTTTTTTTTCTAATGTAGTAAATTACATGCTCACTGTCATCGTCCCCTAGTTGGACGAGAACTCCTGCTACTGAGACGGTTGAGGCTCATAAGTAGAGGATATAGTCGTAGTCATAGTCAGGTGGACTAATCAACGGAGCGTTGGAGAGTGCCACTTTAATATCATCCAAAGCGGTTTGGGCATGTTCATCCCATTGGAATGGGACGTCATGGGGTAGCAAGCGAAGGAAGTCGTGTGCGTGAGTGGAGTAATCTGGGACAAAGCATCGTAGAAATTTAACTTTGTCTTGTAGACGCTACAGTTGGCATAAATTCCATGGTGGGGAGATTTATGTGATGGCTTGGACCTTGAGGGGGTCCATAGTGATGCCGCGTTGGGAAACGATGAACCCAAGGAGGCATCCAATGGTGACGCAGACTATGCACTTGAGGGGGTTCAAGCATATATTGTATTGATGACACCTTTGGAAGATGATTCGTAAATAATCGATATGTTGAGTGTGTTTCTTGGATCGAGAAGTGAGGTCATCCAAGTATGCAAGGGTGATATGAGCCAAATCATGAAAAATGTATGTCATGGCTCGTTGGAAAGTTGCACCAGCGTTCTTGAGGCCAAAAGGCATGACAAGATATGAAAAAGTGCCCCAGGGGGTAGTGAATGTGGTTTTATATTGGTCGATTGGGTAGATATGAATTTGGTTGTAGCTAGAGAAATCGTCCATGAAGGACAAAGCCTCATGATCGACGCAATCATCGATAATTTGGTCGATAAATGGCATTGGAAAGTTGTCTTTGGGATAGGCATGATTGAGATCATGGAAGTTCGTACAGACGCGGATAGTGCCCTATTTTTTGTTAACGGGGACAGGGTTAGAGACCTATGACGTATATGCGATGGGGTATATGAACCCAGCAGCGTAATTTTTCAATCTCGGCTTTGATGGCCGCTTCTTTTGATGGGTGAGGTGGGCGTTGCTTTTGTTTTATAGGTGTGATATCAAGCCATGTGTCTATACGATACTCGACAATAGAGGGATCAACGTCGGGCATCTTTGTGTATGACCAGGCAAAAATGTCCTGGTATTCCTAGAAGAGAGCTTTGTAAGCTATGAGTTCTTCAGGAGAGCATGCGGCACCTATGGTGATTTCCTCTATGATTCCAGGTTTGATGGAAATATTGATTTTGATGATGGTGGAAATGTTGGCCATGTTTCCTTCTTCAAAAGCATCGAGGGTAGGGATAGGGTTATTGAACCAATATATATGCCCTGATGGGAGAAAGTATTGGTTTCGATTGCGTATATGGAGTTTTGGTTAGGAGGCGCAGCGGATTTTTGTGAAATAAAGAGTGTTCTGTGATGAAGCGGATCCCATATGCAATTGGGGGTAGTTAATTCCTCGAGGATGTCTTCATCGCAGTGGAAGTGTCGAGAATACAGGGGATCCAGAAGAGTAACATTGGTGATTGTCACTGTGTGGTTGTCTTCTGGTGGTGAAGAGGTAGGGGGGGTGACGTAAGGGGGTTGCGATGGTTTGCTCGACATGAACCAAATATCAAGATATTGTGGGTTGAAAATGTTAGTCATGCTTAAGATTTCTGTGGGGAAATGAACTGGAGAGTTGGGGGGATTTGGGGGCAAATCCTTACATAAACTATCCAAGAACCATGAGGGAGTAGGGAGTGGCTCAGGCTTAGGAGAGAAGATATGAACAATATCAAGTGATGGAGTAGGGGTAATCATTGGTTCTACTGGCAGTGAGGGGGGTGTAGGATTTTGAATGAGGGCCATTTGGCGACGCCTGTATTCAATGATCATAGGACATTGATATGTGAAATGATCAAGTGATTTGCATAGAGAACAAGGACATCTCATACATTCATTGATTGAGGTCGTGACATAGTGGATGTCAATGAAATGTGGTTGAAACTTGATATGATGCAGATGGAAGGGGTTCTTGCTGAAATCTCTGGCGGACTTCCATTAGCGTCTTCCGAAATTAAGGTAATGTCGGGCAATGGTGGGTGTAATGGCCATACTCTGAATAGATGGCACATGTGAATTTGGTTCACAACCCTTTGCTACCTGTATTAGGGGATGCACTGGTAGTAATGGAGGAAGTGATGAGTGGTTTCTTTGCCCGAGGGAGTTGAATTAAATTGTGTAGCTTGGGAAGAGACGGGCATTTATTGGTGGGGTGTTCCTCTTTCTTGCATAATGCGCAAGGAGGCTGACCTCATGGGGGAAGTGAAGCGGTGGGATCTTTCTTTTTCCATCTACCCTCGGCTATAGCAATGGCGCTAGAGAGTGCGGGTGAGGGTGGAGCGGTTGGAGTAAGTATTGGAATCTACATTGAGATTCCTTCGGTTTGGGGAGGGAGGGATGGTTGAGGGACCATCGCAGGTGGATGTAGATACCATGCTGGGATTCCCATCACCATATTGAGAAAGGTAAGCGTTGCAGCTACCTAGAAATCTTATACGCCCGGTGGGGGGTAAAAAAAATGGATTTGAGTAATGTCTTGGGGGACTGTGTCCCAAACTGGGATGTGGCCCTGGGGGAGGGTGAAATCGAGAACAGGGGGAGCTGAAGAGTTCTCCAAGGATTCCTGAGGAAGGAGCTTTACAGCAAGTGGGACGTTAGATAGTAAGGAAGCTTCTGTGGGAGAAAGGTTATCTCTAGTTTATGTGCCATTGGATGAAATGACACATACTTGTGCTGAGGGATGTATGAGCGATGGTGCTCCATGGTATGTCCCTAGAAAGGATGGGTCTTTGAAAATTTTGGGACCCATCTCGATGAGTGAGTAGGCATCGATATTAGTGTGGACAAAAGGTAATATTTTATCGATGTTGGAGGAAGGGTTGGACTCATAATGTGACACTTGGTCGATGGTGACGATCTTCCAATTGTGGGGGGAACATCATTTTGCAAAACACAGAAGAGGCCACAACCTTCATAGTGTACATGTATCTACGTCTGAAAAAGATGTTGTAATCGAGTGGAGCATTGATAACTTCAATGTAAATGAGGATAGTCTTGCCCCTGAGTTCAATGGGGACGTTTTGAAAGATCCCTTCAGGAGAGGATGGGTGTCCATCATAAGATCTAAGAGTGATGGTAGATGTTATAAGATCGAGGGAGACACGTTTATACCATACGGCTTTGGACATGATGCATGTGGATGCACCTTCATCAATGATGCAGCAATGAACTGTGATGTTCTGGATTTTAACCAGTATTTGGAAAGATACCAGAGCGGGGAGATGGGGTTCCCCACTATCAATATCAAAGGTGATGAGTCGAGTGTCAGCAAAGTCAACTACCCCCAAGGTGTAAACTAATGACTTCTATTGAGTAGGACAGGTTTGAGGGACTTATAAAACTGACATGGCAACAAGAGATTGTGCCAAGTCATCAATGAGACTATAATTGTGGGTTGCCCTAGCCTGAGGGTTGTTGGCATTCCGTCGCAATGGGATGTGAGGAATACGAAGGGGTAACTCAGTATTAGGGCATGGAATCATCAAAGGGGGTCCACTTGTGATTGGGGTTTCTTCCAAGGTAGTGGGAGTAGAGTCGAGGGGTTCTCTATATTGACGACTGCGTGTTTGTAGAAGAATTTATTCCTCACTAGTGAGGAGGATAGTGCGATCTGCAGAAGTGCCTGGGTTTGGATATTGTCCCATCTGTGGTGGGGCAGGCTGCATCTCCTATTGGGTTTTCATCACCCCTTGGTGTGGAATGGGGTTTTGTAGTACGAATGGGGGTGGTTGATGTACATATTTTTGAGGGGCTTCTGAGGGGCAGGTAGTGCTGGGGGATGTGGTCCATTTTCGAATTCTTTCATCCATTTAAAGTCAGCAATTTGAGGGAAATGGTGAGTATAATGGCCATACTCACTGCAAAGGGCACAAGGGAAGTTTGTATGAAGATTGTTGTTATTATTCCCTTGGCATTTGTTATTATTCCCCCCTTGGGGGTTCTGGTTCCCCTGATTCTAGTTTCCCCCGATAGGTTGGTTATGTTGGGGGTGACTCCCTCCTGGTCCTGGATTATTATTGTTTCAGTTTTTTCCTTTATTTTTGGCATTATTCAACTGATGGGTCGGATTTTCCATATTTAGTTGTTCGAAATTGTGGACTTGCTGAATGGAAGAGGGTTGAACAAAGTTAACCCCAGCGTGTGGTTATCCTTGTGGAGAAGCAATGGGCTGGGGAGGACTAGGAAATGGGAAGTACGGATTATGTTGTGGCAATGATCCATAAGGTACATAGGAAGGCATGGTTCTTTCAGTAGTGCTTAGGGTGTAATCATAGGTAGAGGTGTTTCCAGAACTAGGTTGAACAGTCGGGCGCATCATGGGTGTCGGCGGGGGTCCGCTTATGGGTAGAGGGAGGAAAACATGGTATGGTTGTTGGTAAGGGGGAGGAGGGTACTAAGGATTTCCTCCATATACCGGTGAATATGGGGGTGTACCATACGTAGTTGGTTGTGGGGGGTATGGATTGTGGTGTTTTGTGGTACCAATCAATCCATCTGTGGAGTGAGGCATCCTAGGTTTGTCCTGTCCAAATGGCATGGCTCTCAGGGCGTCAGGTAGTACCGTATATAAGTATCATGAATATGAATAAATGAGTTCGAACTGTTGAGCCTTACCGATGCCTTCTTCTTCAGACTGGGGGAAGGTGGAAGTCACATCCTCGAAAAGAAGGGAAACAAGTGATTTGAGAAACCAATTGAGACATTGTTGCTTGGTGGCTTCGACTTTGCATAGACTACGTCGCCAATGTCATTCGTGAATGTGGTCAGCGATGTGTGTAGCGGAGGTTTGTTTAAAATCTGAGAGCATTTCGATACCATTGTCATGGCAGATTGGTAATTGAAAGATGATAAAAAATGCTTTGGCCAAAGATTCAAAGGCCACATGGGACCCAGATTTGTCTTCTACATACCACTTGGTTGATGGGTCAGTGAGTGTGTGTTGAAATAACCTCAATTGGATGGAGTCATCCATGATGTTGTTTGAAGAGCACCATAAGTGGAAGGTCATGATATGGTTGGCCAGGTCGTCTCCCGCTTTTCCTTCAAACTTGGGGATGTCTGCAGGGAGTTTGGTAGGCATTGTAGGCCATGTGGGGTCATGCAATATAGGATCATTGGTGACCTTAGTCAAATCTGGTATGTTGAGGGAAGCCAAGTAAGGCATTTGGGGTGGCGGTGGAGGATTAGTTCTAGCCATGGTGTGAATTTTTTGTGTACCTGACCCTTGAGAGGGTTAGATGGGGTTGTAATTCCTCCTTGGGAATAATTTCCCCCCCCACTTCCATGTAAAGGAGAGCGAGTGGACATTTGACCTTGGGAAGTGGACCCAAGTAAAGTGGAACCAAGCAAAGTTGATCCCAAGACAGTAGCACTCACAAGGGTGTGAGAAGGTGGAGCCAATGAGTTGGCAAGACTAGGAACTCCCCCTAGAATAGAAGGTATATTTAGCAATTGTATGGAACGATGGGGATTCTATGGGTCCCCTATGATGTCCGACTAGTGAAGTGGATGTGTGAAAATGGTGATGAAAGCAATAAATGAACAAGAGTCTTTGCTATAATTTTTGGACCTTCATAATATATTTCACAATCGTATGTAATTACAAGGTTATCATACAAAAATCAATTGATAAAGAACGATATATGTGGATAGGTGGAGTTTGTCCGTGTGGGAGAACAAAGAAAACATATGCTCATGTCCTAAAATACGTAACATCCTTCCTATCAAAATAGCATTGGACCTTCCAATAGCACTCAACAGTGGGGTCTGAAGTCACTGGAAGAGGAACTAGTGAAGGATGAAACAATCAGTTATAATGAGGGGTAGAGGGGGCATATCCCGAAAGATTTGGCGATATTTCCCAATAGCCACACAAAATCCAATCAAGGTGCAATTGCAACCCACAATTTCCACCTAGGTAGATGTTCTAAGATTTGGTCACTAGGTACCTCAGTCAAAGTGCAGCATTTAGATTTTCGGCCTTAGAAATGGGTCACAGGCTGGATCCCATCCAAGAAGTGGGTGCCTCCAGGGGGGATGCATAGAACAACCAGACCTCAGCCTTCAACCCTTCATGGGTATCTCCCTGCCTTATGGTGTTAGGAACACTTGACTTGGAGGATTTTAAAGTTCCCTATTTGACAACTTATATTGTTTGAATAAGTGAGAACCAGATAACGGGGAGTTATTTGGATTCCTATCCCCAAAATCCTACCTAGACTAAAAATATTCTTTTGGCACCTCCTGTGGAGGAAAACTTAGTGAGTTTTTTTTTTTTTTTTAATTAGATGTGTTTTGTTTGAGAGATTGGGGGTGTGAACCAATCTCGTTGAATTTAAGTGGGAGTGGATAGTTTTGTTGAGAAAAGGGTGGGGTGTTTCGGGATCCCTTTGGAGGAAAATTACTTCAACCTCCATGATTCTAGATGAAACTATGTGAGTGAGTGGTGACTTTGTGTGTGAACAAGTGAAAGTGTGCCAAAATTTTGAATAAGTTAGGTGTCACCTTGCTACATGTGGACTTTGTGTGGTCCTTACAAGTCTTGATTACCTAATTTGTTAAATGTCATTGGTACAACCTTGCGGAATTTTAAAGTCCCTAGAGAACTAGCATGTGGACATATGGGTCATTACCAATCCTTTAACTCCCTAGTGTGATTTAATCTAAGAAATCTTTAAAAAACTCTCATAGATTGTGGACATGTGGGCATGTATGGGCCCGTTACAAAAACCTTTAAACTTCCTTAGTGATGTAATCTAAGAAAGTAGATTCAAAACTATCCTATCTTTGTAGCATGTGGGCATGTATGGGCCCTTGCAAATTTAAGATGTGTTTGAAAAGAAACTAAGAGGAGTCTCAAGGGGGTTGTTGTCCTCTCCTAAAGATTTTTTAAGGGAGATGAATATTTCCCTCAAACATTTTTCTGATTCTCAAGATCGCTCTATGGCACGAAAGAAGAGCATACTCAATAATTGGCGTTCGATTTCTAGTCCCAATGCAAGTGATTATATATGTGATATAGAATGATTCAAACTTAACTTTAATCAAATCAATCCATCCATGTGGAAAAATGAAAACAAAAAGAGGATAAATATGAATTTTTAACCCCCTAAGTGCCTATGTTTTAACTAACCCTTCATGTGGAGAGGGAATCTAAGTGTGGTGCATATTACAATTTGCATAGAATCAAGCTTAATAAGGCTATGGGCCTTCAACAGATCATAAAAACCCTTATAATGTATGATTTTCTAGACAGATGTGTGGGTCGCAGAGTAGACAGAGGTGAATCTGGCGCCAATGCCCAAATCAAAAATGACCTTTTGACACATATGCGCATAATGCGCTGAGCAACATAGTGAGTTTTGCGCACGTGCTCGGAAGACATGAATGTGTGTTAAAAAACCTGTGCACTTTGTGTTACATGGCCGGGAAGAAAATTTCAGATAAAATTCTCTCAGCTCATCTCTGAAATTAGGTTTTTCCAGGCAGGCATGGACCGATTATGGTTACTACAAGTTAAATAAAACAAAAAGAAGTGCTCAAACAACCCAAATGGGGACGAAATTGATACATATCCCCAGTGGAGTCACGAATCTATTGTATCATTTTCATCACCTAAATGAGCAAAAGAAGGACACTTACCAGTCCAGTTGGGTTAGCTATACAGGACAGAGATGAATGCAAGAGTTAAAAACATCAAGCATAAGAAATAAACAAACAACTAAGCTAATAACAATTAAATAAACTAAACTAATGTGCATAAGGGAAATAGAAGCAAAAATAAACAACATTCATGCCACTAATGGATAAGTTGTATTAGTGGGAAAACACTGAAGTGAAAGGGAGACTTATGGGTCCCCTCTTCCTCCAAGGGAAGGCTCTTGAACCCCCAATGATTGAGATCTTCTTACAAATAGAAAAATAGAAGGAAATGGTGAAGAAATCCAAAGCTCATTCACTCAAGAGGTTATGTGAATGGCTAAATGATACGATGCTTGTATGCTCTAATGAAGGAAGAGGTTCCTCCAAGAGAATATAGGCAACATAACAATACAAATGAATTCTTGGAAATGTAGTGCACCCATGGCCTCTTTTTATAGCAAAGTTTTGAGGCATTATTCAACCAATCCTTAGTGTGAACAAGGGGCTCTTTAGGGAACCCTTAGGTCTTTGACCAACCCTCCACTCGGATTCAGCTCAGATTTGGGTGTCAAATAGACTTGGGAGATGAACCAGAAGTGGGTGGAAGGCTGACCAAAATCATAAATGTGTCGTTCTGAGGTATGCACAACTTTTTGTGTCCACAGTCGTGCATCAGGCGCATGTGCATTTTTCCAGTGTTTTCGACTGGTGCATGTGCGTGTGCTTCCTTTGTATCCTTAGAGCATGCTGATCTTATAACCAGGTGTATAGTTTTGTGCCCTTTGGAAATGCATTTTTGAAGCTGTGGGTGAACTAATAGGTGTTTGGAGATGTTGTATTCCTGTAACCATTTGCGGATGAAATTTCAGTGATAAAAATCATTTTTGAATCCCTAATTCACCATCAAAGCTTATTCGAAAGTATTGGGAACTAGTTTGCATGTTTAGTGCTTCATTGCCCAATAAATACTCGATGCTTTTTATGGTTATTTATGCACTAAGTAATTTATTTTATTCCTGGTATATATATTTTTTGACTTCTTCAAATAGGGAAAACAATCTTTACTTGCTCATCCACCTAAAATATAGCTCGTACAAATTGATTTTATTGTGTCTTGGGCAGGTAGCAACACTTTCCGTAGTTACTCAAAGACTTGGAAACCTTAAAACACTTCCGAGACATGCCATCAACACCATCCTCCAATTAGAAACTCAACCTATAGGGGAATTTATTTCATCATTTCACATGGGATCCCCCCCCCCCCCTTGAGGTGATCACTTCACCTCTAAAGTGACGAGAATACCTATCTAAGATGAAAATGGGTAGGTTTTATCATAGTTTTTTCCATGTTTTGGTTTGGGTTGGGATTTTCCCAACCTACAACTTGTGCGATAAAATTTTATCGTCGTTGCCATGGAGGATTATAAATCCTCTTTTGTTCCCTAATGACACTTTGGAAATATTTTGTCCCAAATCCTTTACCCAAAGATTTCCTGGAGACTCCACTTGAAGGACGTTCCCCTTCCACCCTCGATGAGCCTTTATCTCATATGGTGACTCCACCATCCAAGAACCCACCTTTCCTTAAATTATTACCCTTTCCATCATTTGATGATCCTTGATCTCATATGGTGACTCCATTGAGGTGTTGTTTTAGTGAATGGAAATATGGCACCATGGGATGAACCCTCGTCCAAAACTTATCGTGCATTGAGAAGGGAACTTTTACAAATGGAAATGTAAAACGTGTTGTGCATCGAGAAGGGAACTTTTACAAATGGAAATGGAAAAGGATGCTAATAAATTTGTTGAAGAACTGATGAATCGTGTAAAAGAGTTATTTCAAAAATATTCCAAAGAACTAGCCCATGAAGATAAAGAAATGATTGAAGGACAGATATATGAAGAAAGTTACCAAGAATAACCCGATGAAGTTTCTCATGTTGAAGATCTGGAAAATACATTTGATGAAGATGAAGTGCTTATATATTCCCTTCCACTTAATAAAGATATCCATGCCTCTTCTCCTTTTGAAAATCAAGAAGAGAAGATGATGAGTTGTGACCCTTTCAAATATCTAGATGATACTTTATTCCGTGACTTTGGAAGTGAATAAGTGTTAGAAGATCCCTTGGATGCGACAAACCCTTTTGGAAAATGAAAAATAAGCGTTTTGTTTTAAGGATCAAGCCTCTTCTGATGAAGAGGTGATGGAGGAGCATGTCCATAAAGAGAAAGAATAGTTTTGATGAGGTGCAACATGTTGACAAGACTCATGAGGAATCATTACATTTTATCTTGCTTGATGAAGTTGATGTTTTCCAACCTTACTCACCTCTTGCACATGAAGTTGAACAAGAAAATAGTCTCAATAATGAAGAATATTTCACATTGATGGTCTTATGAAAGAACCCTTAGATATGGTTGATGAGCATATTTAAACTTTCATACAAACTAGGAGATGCGGATGGGATTTTGTTCATTTCAATTTTGATAGAGACCCCATTTACGACATTGAGGGTGGCTCTCGAGCATAAGGGGTTGATTTGTCATCAGAAGATTGGTCTTCATGTGTATATGATTCATATGTTTGGCATCCTAATGATGATATTATTAAATATTTTTTCCGTCCATTCAAGAATGACCCGACGCAACATTTTTAGGATGATATTCGGCCATCCCTTGGGAGTTATGATGAAAATCCTTTTGGGGATGAAGGATTTTTCTATGAGGACTTTGAGCCACCTTCATCCTCAATTTTAGATGAACAGCGGGATGTGTCCATCCCATAGAAAAACAAATCTCACTCTACAAAGACAAAGTATTTTCATATTGGGGATTTCCACAAGATTTGTAGATGAAGAGGCCAAGTTTTTATTTCTCTATACATGAGCATGTCCCTTACCTCATTCCTTCTTCTCAGGGAAATCATGAGGTCTTCCTGGGATATGTCATATCTTCTTAGTATTCAGGAAGAGCCATCATCTACATATGGTATCCCTCTTGAGAGATGGATTGATCAGGGTTGTGGTTACACTTTCAGGCAGCATGATCAGGCTGATGGTTTCTCTTTCCAACAATATTTCATCCCTCCCATCCATCTCCATTAATTTAATTTCATGATTGAATATATATCTATTTATTCTCATTATCATTACGTGTTTGACTTATCCTTTTTTTTTCCATAAGTAAGCACACGAGGACCTAACATGATGAGATGATCAATTCGTTTCATTGTTTGTATGACTTCACCTAACATCACCTATCGCTTGATCTTCAAGGCCCCAAGGACCTAGGTAAATAGGTAGGTCATCCTGATTTCTTGCATTTTCATATTGATTGTTCATGGTAGTTTAGTTTCATTTCATTTTTTATTTTCATTTTTCTCTACTTGCACTATTGATTTACATGTTTTTATTTTCATCATATATATATATATAATATATACAAAAAAAAATCATTTCCTAAGATTGGTTGTCATTTTTGAATTTTTGGATTTATTTATATGGACAAAGGATGAGTGATCCATCCTACACTTAATAGTTTTTTGTTTCATTGTGTGTAGGCACAGGTCCACCAGTAGATGTTGTGGTTCTCATGCACTCTACGGCTAGTACATGTCCCCAAGTAGGAGACAGATGTTATCCCAAACTCCTAGGGATAAATAAGGATATGATGTCTCAAGGCCCTCAGTTTTCACACATGGAGTACCGAGAGATAGCCTAACCAACAGTATCCACTTGCAACAAACAGACACCCACCTCGTGACCAAAGCTCCAGGTGCATCACGACTATATCCACCACTTCAGTTGGCTTCTGGAAGACAATGGGTCTTTCTCCATAAGGTATAATCCATGTATTATGGTGAGTGTCATCTCAATATTTGAGGCATTTGAGTTTGTTTTATCTATTACTTCTTTTGATTATGTAGCATTTTCTTGGACATTATGCTCTTTTCCATATTTTACTTTGGTGGTTGACATTGTTCCATAGCAAGTAGGTCACCATTAGGGATAGGTTTGATATTGAGAGGTCATGTGTATTAATCACCAGGTCATTCTTGACCATACTTGTCACTTTCCACACTTCATCCCCTCATCTCCTTACCTTTTGGGATATTCGAGTGTACTGACCCAAGAAGGCATTGTCCCTCATTTCATGGGAAGAAGGGGTTGAAAGCCCAAAGTCTTGTAGTTGGAAAAAGATAAAATCCAATCATTAACCTTCTATATGATCGCCCAAGGATCTCGAGGAAAATGAAAACTCTCTCACAACAAACTGATGGGACTCGTAAAAAATGACTAATACAAAATGCCAACCAATGTGGAGCATGTTGATTAATTGGGTTGGTTGTCATTGATGTCAACCCTTGAAGAAAGTCTGGTAGCGAATTCAGGTAGCATAATGGTTTGGGTAATGGACCCAAGTTTGTTTGATGGATAATGGTATGAGTTTTGATATATTTGTAGGTAATACTATTCTATATGGATAGTACATGTCATTCCATTTCTGGTGGTATGTGGAATGTCACATAACGCATCACAGTTAGAGAGTTATGGCTATGTGAACTTGGAGAACCCTCATGAGTCATCTAGAAGCCCCAAAAGGTCAAAGTAGTCAAAGTGGTTCAAAAGAATAAATTGTTTAAATAATAAAGTGAAGTGATGAGTGTAATATAAGTCAAAGTGGATACAAAATAAATTTTTTAAATAATAAAGTTAATGGAGAAATTTCTAAGTGGGCAAGTGGTTAGAAGTGGGTTAGCCCTAAAATAAGGAAAGTGGGTTAAGATGGTTAGAAGGTAATTTAAATAATAAAGTGAAGTGATGAGTGTAATATAAGTCAAAGTGGATACAAAATAAATTATTTAAATAATAAATTTAATGGAGAAATTACTAAGTTGACAAGTGGTTAGAAGTGGGTTAGTCCTAAAATAAGGAAATTGGGTTAAGATGGTTAAAAGGTAACCCCTTGAGGAAGCTAAATAAAAGTATAAATAAGAGGCAAGGCTCTCTCATTTTAATCACACTTGAGAATATTGAATATCTACAAATGATTGAGGTAACCAAAGGATATCTAAGCCGAATTTCAGAGGGAAGATGAAGTAAAGAAGGCGGAAATTCCAGGGAGGATAAATTTTTTTGATGATTCTTTCTAAGATCCATACAACAAATATTTTGTGTGGGGCATGTTCTACAAGTTCTCTCTCTAGAATAAGCCATAATGTAACAAGGTATGTGATCATATACACCAGGTCTATTACAGAGTTACAAATCATATTTGGATGCTAAAATTGATAAGGGCTTTTGGTTGAGGTACATGTTGGATACATGGTTGAGATAAGTAGTTGATGAGTTGGCACATACATGAGGTGTATAGTTGGTGATGTTGGTACATCTTGATGAGTCATATTTTATGTGTATTTGATGCATGATTGGTACATATTTGGTGCATGGTTGATGCACTTGTTGGTGGTACAGGTTGAGGTACAGATTGGTGCATGGTTGATGCACTTGTTTATGGTATAAGCTGATTACAGGTTGATGCATGGTTGATGCACTCGTTTATGGTGCAGGTTGATTACAGGTTGATTAAAGGTTGATTGGTACAGGTTGTTACAGTGCTATATCTCATAGTGATAGTTTGACAGTGGTTCCATCATTCTACTTCTACGTCAGGGAAGTTGGACAGGGCAAGGATAGGTGGTTGTAGCCACCTTTCGATTGTAGCTAGAGAACATAAGGGGTTGCGGCCTCCTTCTAGTTGTAGCCAGAGAATTGGGGAGTTGGAGCTTCCCTCATGTTATAGCCTGAGAAACTAGGGGGTTGGGGCCTCCTTCCAGTTGCAGTTGGAAAACAAAGGAAGTTGGTGCTTCCAATGAATGTAATTATTCAAGACATATAAGAAAAATAATTATGTGGTTTTCTCTCGCTTTGGGTTTCCACGTAAAAACATTGGTGTACTATGTATGTGTATGATTGCTCATTTGTTCATTGTTTATTTACTCTGCAATTATTGGATGATAATGATACATTGATATAACACTTGCATTTTATGGTGAAAAATGATTAAATTTCTCTATTACTGATTCACCCCCCCTCTCAGTAATCCAACAATTGGTATCACAACAGGTTCCTTCAGAAATCAGTTTAACCACTAAAAGGTAGATCATGGATAGCAACAACATGTATAAAAATGGAATACCACAGTTTGATGGACAAAATTATGCATTTTGGAGCAGAAGGATGAAAACATATATACATGCATAGGGATTTGAAATTTGACAATCAGGTGTAGATGGATGCAAAGAACCAACAGTTCCTCCGACAAATGAAAGAGAAATAAAACTCAGGAAAAATAATTCCAAATCCACAAATGCACTTATGAATGGTCTTTGTGAATCAATTTACACCAAAGTTATACATTGTAAATCCGCCAAAGAGATTTGGGACAAGATTCAAAATATTTATGAAGGAGATTGAAAAGTCAAAGAAACAAAGCTTCAAACTTACAGAGTCAGTTCGAAGAACTAAAGATGAAGGAAGATGAGAATATTTCAGCTTACTTCTTACGAGTCGATGAACTAGTAAATGCAATCATAAGATTGGGAGAAGAAATTACAGAATCCATAATTGTTGAAAAGTTACTAATATCTCTTCCTATGAGATTTGATCCTAATATATCAGCACTAGAAGAAAGAGCAGATCTAGACTCAATAAGCATGGATGAACTACATGGAATCTTCACAACATATGAAATGAGAACTAAACAGGAAAATTCAGATATAAAAGAAGCAGCTTTCAAAGCATCCAAAAGGTCAAAGTAAAAGGGAAGGAAAAAAGAAAAAGAACATAGCAGCAATAGTGACATATCGGAAGATGATGAAGAAATGGCCAACTTTGTTAGAAGATTGAACAAGGGAACGAACGAAAGATATAAAGGTAAGTTTCCTTTGATTTGTTTTAACTGTAATAGTATTGGTCATTTTGATAACAAATGTACTATTAAGAAAAATAATAGGAATGATGAAGATTACTCAAATAGAAAACAAATGTATAAAAGAAAAAGAACCACAAACAAAGTTTTCAAGAAAAGATTATGCACCAAAGAAGACATCTCATCATCAAATGAAGATGAAGTCAATGACAGTGAGACATAAAGAGTTATATTCATGGCAGTAGAAGAATCTGACAAAGAAGACACCGAAGAAGAATATGAAGAGGTAGAAGTTGACTACCGAGAAGAATTGTTGTGTGCCATAGAAGTTATAAGAAGAGAAAAGAAGAAAAAAAAAAGAGCTAAAAGTGGAACTAAAAAAGAAATAAGACACTTAGGAACTACAACAAATGATCACAAATTTGAAGGTTCAAATAGAAGAAGATAAAATAATTGAATAAGCACTCAAAGAATAGCTAGAAGAAAGAGACATGATCATTGGAAACTTGGAAGCAAAGATTGTCACATTAAGAAAGGATCTTAAAAAGAAAATATGCAGAACAACTCAAAAGTTTTGGATGAAATTATCAGCAGTCAAAAACCTCATTGTGACAAGTCCGGAGTTGGATACAATCAGACAAAAAAGGGATCAAGCTCCAAAACAACAGAGCAAGAAAGATATCCAAAAAGCTATGCAGAAACAATCAAAGGGGATAGGAATATCTACAAGGAATATTATAGGGACACTCCTCCACCAAGTAGATTCAGATTTCAGAATCAACAACTGACAGATAGGCCTCAGGAAGAAGAAGGATTCAGAATAGCAACTCCTTTCAAAAGATCTTCAACTCCCAGGTATCAAACTATGTTTTTCGGTTTATGTTATGCATGTAATAATTTTGGACATAAAGCTATGAATTGAAGATCTAACAACGGGAACATAAACAACTTTGAAATTCATACACAAAAGGGTTATCCAAGAAGGCCTAGTGAAAAACAAAGAAGAAGTTACAAAAGGTTTGAATCATTGAGCACTGAAGTGGAATGTTACAAGTGAAACAACTTTGAACACATGGTCAAATATTGCAGAATGATAGTTCCTCCTAGAGAACCACAACAAAACAACAACAGTCACAAACAGGAACCTCAGAAGAGAACATGGATAAGAAAGTAGAATCAGTATAGCAATGAAGAATGCACACTCGCTCTACAAGATAAGCAGAATAAACATGGTTGGTATCTTGATAGTGGTTTTTCAAAACACATGACAGGTGGTAAAGACAGGTTTCTTACATTAAGAAAGGACAGAGATGGATCAGTCTCCTTCGGAAATGATGATTCAGCTAAAATCATTGGAAAAGGCATAGTCGGAATTGAAAACAAGAATACCAAGGCATAAAATGTTCTACTAGTAGAATATATGAAACATAATATTCTATGTGTGATTCAAATGTGTGACCAAGGTCAAAAAGTTACTTTTGATTCACAAAATTGCAATATAAGAAAAGAAGGTTCAGGAAAATTGATTGCAAGAACTTCAAGAAACATACATGTACTAATTGAAATTGGAAATGAAAAGTGTTGTCTGGGAAAAGAAGATGAAAGTTGGCTATGGAACAGAATAATGGGTCACATACACTTTGATAACCTTGTCAAATTCATCAAAAAGGAATCAGTTAGATAAATGCGCCAGATTACGAAACCAACCAACACTTTATGCAAGCATTTTCAACAAGGAAAACAAACAAAGACCAGGTTTAAATCAAAATAATATTCAACGACAAGACCACTGGAAATTGTGAATACTGATCTCATTGGACCAACTACAACAAAGGGTTTAAAAGGTGATAAATACTTTATGTTATTATTTGATGATTATACAAGAATGACTATAGTTTGATTTCTTAGGAATAAGTCAGAAGATTTTGAAAACTTCAAGGTCTGTAAGGAATTGGTTGAAAATGAAATGGATTCAAAAATCAAATGTTTGAGATATGATAATGGAGGAGAGTTCACTTCAAAGGAATTTGTGGAATACTGTAGCAAGCATGGAATAAAAAGGCAATTCTTCATTGTTAGCACACCTCAAAAGAATGGAGTTGTTAAAAGAAAGAATGGGACCGTATAGGAAATGGCTCGAACAATGTTAATTTATTCCAAATTGACAGATATCTTTTGGACACATGCAGTGAAAACAATGGTTCACATTAAAAACATAGGAATGCTCATAAAAAACACCAACAAAACTCCCCATGAGATATGGAAAAGAAGACCATCAAATGTGAATCACTTCAGAGTATTTGGAAGAAAATGCTAGATCAAAAGAGAAGATGGCAGAATGGGAAATTTTGACTCTCGTGTAGACAAAGGAGTACTTGTTGGTTACTCAAGTACAAGGAAAGAATACAAGTGTTACAATCTGAGGTTGAACAAAGTTGTGGAAAACATCAATATAACAATTGATGAAATAGGTGGATGAGAATTAAAGGAAGAAGAAAATGAATCAATAGAATAGCTTTACCAAGAAGAAGCAGAAGATGAAGAAGAAGTAGAAAGGGAAGATGAAGAGGATCAGACAGAAGTAGAAGAATAATTTCAGCAAGTGCCTCCAAAGACACCTAAAAAATGAGTACAGAAGAATCATCCTTCAAATTAGATTATCGGAAACAAAGATGCATGAGTTGAGACTAGAAGAAGAATATGTTCACAAAAACAACGCACCTAGAACTCTCATCTATGATTGAAAAAAATAGTTTTGAAGAGGCCAGCAAGGATGAATTCTGGAATAAGGCCATGGATGAAGAATTGGATCAAATACAGAAGAATGACACTTGGGCATTGGATCCAAGACCAAAGAATAAGAATGTGATTGGCACAAAGTGGGTATTTAGAAATAAATTGAATGAGGACAAACATGTTACAAGGAACAAAGCCAGATTGGTATGTAAAGGATATGCACAGGCTAAAGAAATCGACTTTGAAGAGACATTTTCCCCAGTTTCCAGAATGGAAGAAATCTGATTGCTTTTACCTTATGCATGCTCCAAGAATATTAAAGTGTATCAGATGGACGTGAAATCATCTTTTATGAATGGGGAACTTGAAAAAGAAGTCTAAATCGAACAACCAAAAGGATTTCAATTGTCAGAGAATGCATATTATGTGTGTAAATTGAAGAAGGTCTTGTATGGTCTAAAACAGGCTCCTAGAGCATGGTACTCTATACTGGATAAATATATACAATAGGCAAGGTTCAGAAAAGGAATTCCAGACAACAATCTCTACATCAAGGTTAAGTTAGAAATTTGCAAAGGATGTGCAGAATGAATTTGAAATGTCATTACTTGGAGAACTATCCTTCTTTATGGGTCTTCAGATACATCAAAGAAACCAAGGAATCTTTATTTCTCAAACTAAGTATATAGGAGAAATGCTAAAGAGGTTCGGAATGGAAGATTGCAAAACAATTATCACTCCTATGAAAACCAGTTGCAAGTTGAGCAAAGATTATGATTCAAAGTCTATAGACCAGAGGAAATACAGGCAATGATTGGTAGCTTACTATATGTGACAACATCCAGACCAGGTTTAATGAAAGAAGTTGGACAGGTAGCACAATTTCAAGCAACACCAAAGGAATCACATGTATTAGAAGTGAAGAGGATTTTTAGATATCTCAAAGGAACAAAAGAGTTTGGATTATGGTATCCAAAAGGAACGGATCTATCACTTATTGGCTACACAGATGCAGATTGGGCAGGTTGCATTGATGACCAATGAAGCACCAGTGGAGAAGCTTTCTACTTGGGTGAGTTCTTAGTATGATGGCTAAGCAACAATCAACAATGTCCTTATCTACAGCCGAAGCAGAGTATATTGCAGCAGCATCATATTGTAGACAGGTTCTATGGATGAAACAAACCTTGACAGATATACAGGTTGAGTATGATGAGCCCATTCCAATCTATTGTGATAATACAAGCACCATAAGTATCTCAAAGAACCCGATGATGCACTCCAAGACGAAGCACATTCCAATCAAGTATCACTTTCTATGGGAACATGTTGCGGAGAAGAACATCGGAGTTGAATATGTGGGCACAAAAGAACAAGTGGTAGACATATTTACAAAATTGCTTCCAAGGGAAGCCTTTGAGTATTTTCGCCAGAGAATCGAAGTAATTTCTACTCCAAAATGAATGCTTTTGAATGATTATATTATATGTCTTATATTTACATGAGGAAGCACCATAAAGAGGATAGTTAAGGTTGGGGGATCAGTTTCAGGAAGAGTTCAGTCAGGGGGAGTATCCCCAAGGATAGTTCAGTTAGGGGGAGAAGCCTCGGATGGAAAGATACCTTTGCCATTGATGACAAAGGGGGAGAGATTTATCAGATGCAAAGGTAAATGCTTGGAGAAAGACCACATAGGTATGGTTCCAGGGGAGTGATGGTCACAGGAGAAGCATGAGTGATATGAATTTAGTATTGCATCGGAGTGTTGCCATCAATGCCAAAGTGGGATATTGTTGATTAATTGGGTTGGTTCTCATTGATTTCAACCCTTGAAGAAAGTATGGTAGCGAATTCAAGTAGCAAAATGGTTTGGGTAATGGACCCAAGTTTGTTTCATGTATAATCGTATGAGTTTTGATATATTTGCAGCTAAGAATATTCTAGATGGATAGTACATGTCATGCCATTTCTAGTGGTATGTGGAATGTCACATAAATCCTCACGATTAGATATTTATGGCCATGTGAAGTTGGAGAACCCTCATGAATCATCTAGAAGCCCCAAAAGGTCAAAGTAGTCAAATTGGTTGCAAAGAAGAATTTTTTTAAATAATAAAGTGAAGTGACGAGTGTAATATAAGTCAAAGTGGATACAAAAGAAATTATTTAAATAATAAATTTAATGGAGAAATTACTAAGTGGACAAGTGGTTAGAAGTGGGTTAGCCCTAAAATAAGGAAAGTGGGTTAANNNNGTTAGAAGGTAATTTAAATAATAAACTAAAGTGATGAGTGTACTATAAGTCAAAGTGGATACAAAATAAATTATTTAAATAATAAAGTTAATGGAGAAATTACTAAGTTGACAAGTGGTTAGAAGTGGGTTATCCCTAAAATAAGGAAATTGGGTTAAGATGGTTAAAAGGTAAACCCTTGAGGAACCTACATGAAAGTATAAATAAAAGGAAAGGCTATCTCATTTTAATAACGCTTGATCATATTGAATATGTACAGGTGACTGAGGTAACCAAAGGATATCTAAGCCGAATTTCAAAGGGAAGGTGAAGTAAAGAAGGCCTAAATTCAAGGGAGGATAAATTATTTTGATGATGCTTTCTAAGATCCATACAAAAAATATTTTCTGTGAGGCACACTCTACAAGTTCTCTCTCTAGAATAAGCCAGAATTCAACAAGGTATGTGATCATATACACTAGGTCTATTACAGAGTTACAAATTAGATTTGGATGATGAAATTGATGAGGGATTTTGGTTCAGGTACATGTTGGGTATATGGTTGAGACGAGTAGTTGATGAGTTGGCACATACACGAGGTTTATAGTTGATGATGTTGGTACATCTTGATGAGTCATATTTTATTTGTATTTGATGCATGATTAGTACATATTTGGTGCATGGTTGTCGCACTCGTTGATGGTACAGGTTAAGGTACAACTTGGTGCATGTTTGATGCACTTGTTTATGGTACAGAATTATTACAGGTTGTTTGATACAAGTTGATGCATGGTTGATGCACTTGTTTATGGTACAGGTTGATTGCAGGTTGTTACAGTGGTATATCTCATAGTGATAGTGTGACAGTGGTTCCATCATTCTACTTCTACGTCAGGGCGGTTGGACGGGAAAATTACAGGTGGTTGTAGCCATCTTCCGATTGTAACCAGATAACATAGGGGGTTGTGGCCCCCTTCTGGTTGTAGCTAGAGAATTGGGGAGTTGGAGCTTCCCTCGGGTTGTAGCCTGAGAAACTAGGGGGTTGGAGCCTCCTTCCAGTTGTAGTTGGAAAACAAAGGAAGTTGGTGCTTCCAATGAATGTAATTCTTCAAGACATATAAGAAAAAACATTATGTGGTTTTCTCTCACTTTTGGTTTCCATGTAAAAACACTAGTGTACTGTGTATGTGTATGATTGCTCATTTGTTCATTGTTTATTTACTCTAAAATTATTGCATGATAATGCTACATTGATATAACAATTTCATTTTATAGTGAAAAAGGATTAAATTTCTCTATTACTGATTCACCCCCCCCTCTCAATAATCCAACAGAGCATGTGTGGCCATTGTTTTTAATGCTTAGGTAGAATACCCACACATGTTTTCAACTTTGGGAAGCATAATGTGACTAGGGTAGACTCAAGGTGAGAACAATTTTTCATGCTTAGGTAGAAGCCCCACCTTTCCTTCAATCTGGAAACATCTTGCAAGAATAAGAGGAAACAAATGGGCTTGGAAAAAGGTTGCATTGAAAATGAAGGTGCAACACACCCTCTATAGAGCAACCCATAGATGAGACACTAAAACCCCTTGTATGTCATGAACCCCATGCCCAAATTTTTTTCCCCCATCCATGACACATCATCCACATGACTTAGAAGGAGGTCCCCTCTGGAAACACCCCTAAACTTGAGGTATGATTAACCCAATAGGTCATTTTTTCAACCATCCCATACCTAAACTTGGAAAATTGCATAGGGTCTTGAGAATTGGTTTATTTTGATGAGGTGGTTTGGATGTACATTCTTATATGGCTCTTTTATTGATTTTATTTACTCATCATGATGCATTTCACTTGATATCCTTGGAGGGTGTATCCATTTGTCTTTGTGGGACCTAGCTGGTGGATAATTTTGGAAGAACAAGCCTAGCTTAGGCTTTCATGGGGCTTGAATCCCATAAGTTGGATTCAAAGGACCCACACTTTGGATGAATATGACATTACTTTGGAGGCCTAGAGGACACCTTGGACGATCTTTACCACCCCCTACATGCCAAATGACTTTCTTGGAAGGGGAAAAACATCACCTTTTTTCAGGCTTGACGTCACCTAGGGATAGGGTTTGGCGATGATGATGGACACTTGACATATTTTGAAGGAAGAGGCCCATGGATAGAGGAAGAAACCTCTTGGTTGAATACTATTGGATTTTGGAGGCCCATCCTTTCCTTCTCCAACTCAACGACCTGACTAAAAGTGTCAAACGTTTCCCAAAAAGAGGGTGACATCATGCTTCTAGAGTTTCTTTTATGTGCAAAGTATGAATTAAATAATAATATTTTTGTAAAGGGGAAATATAAGTGATGTTGACCACTTATATTGTGTTTTAGCCTAAGTTTTGTGAAAAAAAATATCTAATAACATTTTGTATAAATAGGGATCAACTCTATTTCAGTTTTCATCACATCTCTCCCATATGGAGAAGGATACTTGGCTGAAATTTTCACCCTACTTGGTCAAATTCATTCTCTCTCTCTCTATTATGATATGTTTTATCTCTTGTATTATGGAAGGAAGTCATTCGCTACTCTTGGAGGATCTTTCTCTTTGATTTGGTGATGAAAATTGCTTGGTAACTAAGGCTTTGTCTTGGCATTTCTTGGAATTGGTAAGGAAAATTTGCACTTTGTTAGGTTTATTTCTTGTTACATGTTTTTATTGGATATATCCTTGGAGGATTATAAGGATTTACACCCTCCACCAATTTTTATCATTATTGTTTGTCGAAAGGGATATTGCAAAGGTTGCTAGGAGGAGTAAAAGTGTTTACACCCTCCTAGAATTTACCTTGTTAGGGTTTCTATCTCAATGGAGTAAAAGGGATAACACCAACTGAGATTTAGTAGTCCTAACCTAATACAAGAAGAATCCAAAACCCATTTGGCAAGGAACTAATCTTTTATTGCATTGGAGAAATAAATTGCTTACATTGAAATATGTAATTTTACGAGATATTGAATTTGTTCAAAGTGGAATCAATTATTTGCCTTAATCGCTTTCTTGAGCCACTAAGGTGTTTTAATTGGTCAAGGATATATTGATTTTGTTACAAACTTATGCTATAGCCATTAGGGCGGCTGCAAACTCTCTCTTTTCAAGATTAATTTCTCACTCTTTTACCATTGGAAATAGTCGGAAAGTTTCTATTGTTGATCTACTTGATGTTGGCTATTGCTGGGAAAAGTTTTGGCTAATTCCTTGGGGTAAAAGTTGATGTTGTATAAAATATTTGCTACAGCCATTTGACTACTCTGAAAAATCTATGAAAGCATCTTTTTTGCAGCCCTAATTCATCATCAAAGTTTGTGCTAAAGTATTGGGATCTAGTCTACATGTTTAGTCCTTCATTGCCCAATAAATACTTGATGCTTTCGATGGGTTTTTTTTGTAGTAAGTAATTGATTTTATTGTCGATATATATATTTACTCTTGCAAATAGGGAAAGAAAGCATAACTTTCTCTTCCTCCTAACATATAGCTCGTACAAATGGATTTTCTTGTGTCTCGGGCAGGTACAATCACTTTTTGTAGTTACTCAAAGACATGGAAACCTTAAAACACTTTTGAGATGTGCCATAAAATACATCATGCACTTAGAAACTCAACCTATAGGGGCATGTATCTCATTGTTTCACTTTCCATCTCATTTTCCCCTAGGGTGACCCGTGATGCCCCCCTTGAGGTGATCACTTCATTTCTAAAGTGACGAGAATACCTATATAAGGTGAAATTTGGTAGGTGTTCTCTTAGTTATCTTCATATTGTGGTTTGGGTTGGGATTTTCCCAACCTACTACTTGTGCAATAATAGGTTGCAAGTGTAGTGTTTTCACCAATCCCAACATCTCGATGACCTCTGATGAGATGAGGTTCTTTTGGCTTCTTCTATCAACAATGAAATGCATTGGGTTACCATTCACCCACATTTGTGAATGGAAGAAGCGCTCTCCCTCCTCGGGATCCTCTAGTTCTTTTGGTTGAATTGTTGTGGTTGTGATGGTAGAAATGGGTTTTGCATCAATCATCATGTCTCCTTTTATTGTTTTCTGGGTCAGATTCTGAGTCTGAGATTGGCTATTTTTCTTTGAGCTCAGACACAAATTATTGTGTTGAGCGAGATTCATTGGTGGTGTGCCAAGCAATTTTGTGGAAATCACACCATTTTCCCATTACCCTTCTCTTCATGTGGCTTAGACTGGTTTTCTTGTGGTTGATTGTTTTGTGAGTTGTGGCTTCTTTTACCATACTTTGGTTGTTTCTAATATTCAAACCCTAACTCTCACTTGTTTTGTTGCTTAAATTTCTACTCAATTTTGACATCATATCGATAATAGTCTCCCAGTGATGAGATGTCCAAAAACTCAATTTCATTTTGGATGTACCTATGTAGAGCCACGTGGTATTTTAGAACCATATGTCTCTCAAAGTCTTTAATACCTAGCTTAAAGCGCAATGTATGGAAGGTATTTCTGAACTCCAACATGATTTGGCCCCTCTCTTGATACAGTGTGGTCCATGTCATGTATCGATCATCATAGTTCCCAACAGGGTAATATTGTTCTTTAATGACATCCATAAAAAATCTCCAAGTGGGTTCAACCACAAACATTTCAGACTCCTCTGTGGAATATTTCTCCAAGTAATTTTCCCACCAATATTTGACATGGGAGATAGGCTTAAGGAGCGCAAAGGTGATATTTTCTATATCGAAATTTTTTTGGAAAGAGAAATAACCTTCTATCAAATTTAACCACTTTTTGAAAGCATCTACATCCATCTCACCTTCAAACATGGGAATATAAAAATTAACTTGTACCTTGAAAGGTGTGGTGGTTCCAAAGTGGCTGCTTGATGAAGATGAGCTTGTGGTTGTCGGCAATCATCGAAGGATTCGGGAAAATTCTCCATCATTTCGTCCCTTTGTCGCGTAAGGGATTTCTATAGCAATAGTTGAATATAATCTTATGCTCCTGTGTCTCTCTTTTATTCTTCCATAGGAGGTCACTTGGGCTGGAAAAATTGGTTTTCCTCAAGAGAAACTAGCTCGAGACCCAACTCTCTATAGCCTAACCTCATCAGAAACATGCACTAAGAAATGACAAGGAGAATCCTTCTCTGATACCACTGATCTGGATTATTTTGAGAATGATAAATGAAGGAAAAGATATAATAAGGAAATATATAGATATATTTCAATAAAAAAAAAGATACAACAATGCACAATTTTTATTAATGAAAGGAATGTACAAAAACTGTAAAAATACGGAGTGGATGAACTCGCTAGAATGGTGGTGGATTATCTGTGAGAAGCGATGTGATGGATACGCTCACTCACAAGAAGATGATGATGTTTACAATGAGGCTCCAAAGGCATTTTTAACATAGATAAAATCCAAAACCCTAACCCTGGAAGATGAAACACAAATAGGTTTGCGGGCCTCGATGGGGGTAGTTGATACATCAGCTTCTTGAGGTCATAACGTTTGCATAGAATATCCATTTGGGGTGCACAATATCTTGTTTGAAAGGTTAAGATGAGAACACATTCCAACTGGGCCTAGGCCATAGCCATTGGTTATCACCTAGGCCCCCAAACATAAAAAAAACATCGTTTAGGTCCTCAAATCGGCCCTAGAAGTTTGGGACCCGAAAAACTGTAGAAAAACTAGGAAGATTTTGTTGAATCTGAACCTTGGTGAGTTGTGTGCCTTGTTGAAGAATTTTTCATGCTTATCTTTTTTAAGGTTGACATAAACTTGTTGCTAGAGGGGTTAGATCCATTCAACCAATTTAGCTACATGATATACCTGAGTGTGTGAGGACTATGTCGTTGAATATGCAGCAAGAAGAGTATGACTAGATATGTTATAACTCTT
>ML807419.1:26861-43599 GCA_009831015.1 Picea engelmannii
GTTAGAAGGTAATTTAAATAATAAACTAAAGTGATGAGTGTACTATAAGTCAAAGTGGATACAAAATAAATTATTTAAATAATAAAGTTAATGGAGAAATTACTAAGTTGACAAGTGGTTAGAAGTGGGTTATCCCTAAAATAAGGAAATTGGGTTAAGATGGTTAAAAGGTAAACCCTTGAGGAACCTACATGAAAGTATAAATAAAAGGAAAGGCTATCTCATTTTAATAACGCTTGATCATATTGAATATGTACAGGTGACTGAGGTAACCAAAGGATATCTAAGCCGAATTTCAAAGGGAAGGTGAAGTAAAGAAGGCCTAAATTCAAGGGAGGATAAATTATTTTGATGATGCTTTCTAAGATCCATACAAAAAATATTTTCTGTGAGGCACACTCTACAAGTTCTCTCTCTAGAATAAGCCAGAATTCAACAAGGTATGTGATCATATACACTAGGTCTATTACAGAGTTACAAATTAGATTTGGATGATGAAATTGATGAGGGATTTTGGTTCAGGTACATGTTGGGTATATGGTTGAGACGAGTAGTTGATGAGTTGGCACATACACGAGGTTTATAGTTGATGATGTTGGTACATCTTGATGAGTCATATTTTATTTGTATTTGATGCATGATTAGTACATATTTGGTGCATGGTTGTCGCACTCGTTGATGGTACAGGTTAAGGTACAACTTGGTGCATGTTTGATGCACTTGTTTATGGTACAGAATTATTACAGGTTGTTTGATACAAGTTGATGCATGGTTGATGCACTTGTTTATGGTACAGGTTGATTGCAGGTTGTTACAGTGGTATATCTCATAGTGATAGTGTGACAGTGGTTCCATCATTCTACTTCTACGTCAGGGCGGTTGGACGGGAAAATTACAGGTGGTTGTAGCCATCTTCCGATTGTAACCAGATAACATAGGGGGTTGTGGCCCCCTTCTGGTTGTAGCTAGAGAATTGGGGAGTTGGAGCTTCCCTCGGGTTGTAGCCTGAGAAACTAGGGGGTTGGAGCCTCCTTCCAGTTGTAGTTGGAAAACAAAGGAAGTTGGTGCTTCCAATGAATGTAATTCTTCAAGACATATAAGAAAAAACATTATGTGGTTTTCTCTCACTTTTGGTTTCCATGTAAAAACACTAGTGTACTGTGTATGTGTATGATTGCTCATTTGTTCATTGTTTATTTACTCTAAAATTATTGCATGATAATGCTACATTGATATAACAATTTCATTTTATAGTGAAAAAGGATTAAATTTCTCTATTACTGATTCACCCCCCCCTCTCAATAATCCAACAGAGCATGTGTGGCCATTGTTTTTAATGCTTAGGTAGAATACCCACACATGTTTTCAACTTTGGGAAGCATAATGTGACTAGGGTAGACTCAAGGTGAGAACAATTTTTCATGCTTAGGTAGAAGCCCCACCTTTCCTTCAATCTGGAAACATCTTGCAAGAATAAGAGGAAACAAATGGGCTTGGAAAAAGGTTGCATTGAAAATGAAGGTGCAACACACCCTCTATAGAGCAACCCATAGATGAGACACTAAAACCCCTTGTATGTCATGAACCCCATGCCCAAATTTTTTTCCCCCATCCATGACACATCATCCACATGACTTAGAAGGAGGTCCCCTCTGGAAACACCCCTAAACTTGAGGTATGATTAACCCAATAGGTCATTTTTTCAACCATCCCATACCTAAACTTGGAAAATTGCATAGGGTCTTGAGAATTGGTTTATTTTGATGAGGTGGTTTGGATGTACATTCTTATATGGCTCTTTTATTGATTTTATTTACTCATCATGATGCATTTCACTTGATATCCTTGGAGGGTGTATCCATTTGTCTTTGTGGGACCTAGCTGGTGGATAATTTTGGAAGAACAAGCCTAGCTTAGGCTTTCATGGGGCTTGAATCCCATAAGTTGGATTCAAAGGACCCACACTTTGGATGAATATGACATTACTTTGGAGGCCTAGAGGACACCTTGGACGATCTTTACCACCCCCTACATGCCAAATGACTTTCTTGGAAGGGGAAAAACATCACCTTTTTTCAGGCTTGACGTCACCTAGGGATAGGGTTTGGCGATGATGATGGACACTTGACATATTTTGAAGGAAGAGGCCCATGGATAGAGGAAGAAACCTCTTGGTTGAATACTATTGGATTTTGGAGGCCCATCCTTTCCTTCTCCAACTCAACGACCTGACTAAAAGTGTCAAACGTTTCCCAAAAAGAGGGTGACATCATGCTTCTAGAGTTTCTTTTATGTGCAAAGTATGAATTAAATAATAATATTTTTGTAAAGGGGAAATATAAGTGATGTTGACCACTTATATTGTGTTTTAGCCTAAGTTTTGTGAAAAAAAATATCTAATAACATTTTGTATAAATAGGGATCAACTCTATTTCAGTTTTCATCACATCTCTCCCATATGGAGAAGGATACTTGGCTGAAATTTTCACCCTACTTGGTCAAATTCATTCTCTCTCTCTCTATTATGATATGTTTTATCTCTTGTATTATGGAAGGAAGTCATTCGCTACTCTTGGAGGATCTTTCTCTTTGATTTGGTGATGAAAATTGCTTGGTAACTAAGGCTTTGTCTTGGCATTTCTTGGAATTGGTAAGGAAAATTTGCACTTTGTTAGGTTTATTTCTTGTTACATGTTTTTATTGGATATATCCTTGGAGGATTATAAGGATTTACACCCTCCACCAATTTTTATCATTATTGTTTGTCGAAAGGGATATTGCAAAGGTTGCTAGGAGGAGTAAAAGTGTTTACACCCTCCTAGAATTTACCTTGTTAGGGTTTCTATCTCAATGGAGTAAAAGGGATAACACCAACTGAGATTTAGTAGTCCTAACCTAATACAAGAAGAATCCAAAACCCATTTGGCAAGGAACTAATCTTTTATTGCATTGGAGAAATAAATTGCTTACATTGAAATATGTAATTTTACGAGATATTGAATTTGTTCAAAGTGGAATCAATTATTTGCCTTAATCGCTTTCTTGAGCCACTAAGGTGTTTTAATTGGTCAAGGATATATTGATTTTGTTACAAACTTATGCTATAGCCATTAGGGCGGCTGCAAACTCTCTCTTTTCAAGATTAATTTCTCACTCTTTTACCATTGGAAATAGTCGGAAAGTTTCTATTGTTGATCTACTTGATGTTGGCTATTGCTGGGAAAAGTTTTGGCTAATTCCTTGGGGTAAAAGTTGATGTTGTATAAAATATTTGCTACAGCCATTTGACTACTCTGAAAAATCTATGAAAGCATCTTTTTTGCAGCCCTAATTCATCATCAAAGTTTGTGCTAAAGTATTGGGATCTAGTCTACATGTTTAGTCCTTCATTGCCCAATAAATACTTGATGCTTTCGATGGGTTTTTTTTGTAGTAAGTAATTGATTTTATTGTCGATATATATATTTACTCTTGCAAATAGGGAAAGAAAGCATAACTTTCTCTTCCTCCTAACATATAGCTCGTACAAATGGATTTTCTTGTGTCTCGGGCAGGTACAATCACTTTTTGTAGTTACTCAAAGACATGGAAACCTTAAAACACTTTTGAGATGTGCCATAAAATACATCATGCACTTAGAAACTCAACCTATAGGGGCATGTATCTCATTGTTTCACTTTCCATCTCATTTTCCCCTAGGGTGACCCGTGATGCCCCCCTTGAGGTGATCACTTCATTTCTAAAGTGACGAGAATACCTATATAAGGTGAAATTTGGTAGGTGTTCTCTTAGTTATCTTCATATTGTGGTTTGGGTTGGGATTTTCCCAACCTACTACTTGTGCAATAATAGGTTGCAAGTGTAGTGTTTTCACCAATCCCAACATCTCGATGACCTCTGATGAGATGAGGTTCTTTTGGCTTCTTCTATCAACAATGAAATGCATTGGGTTACCATTCACCCACATTTGTGAATGGAAGAAGCGCTCTCCCTCCTCGGGATCCTCTAGTTCTTTTGGTTGAATTGTTGTGGTTGTGATGGTAGAAATGGGTTTTGCATCAATCATCATGTCTCCTTTTATTGTTTTCTGGGTCAGATTCTGAGTCTGAGATTGGCTATTTTTCTTTGAGCTCAGACACAAATTATTGTGTTGAGCGAGATTCATTGGTGGTGTGCCAAGCAATTTTGTGGAAATCACACCATTTTCCCATTACCCTTCTCTTCATGTGGCTTAGACTGGTTTTCTTGTGGTTGATTGTTTTGTGAGTTGTGGCTTCTTTTACCATACTTTGGTTGTTTCTAATATTCAAACCCTAACTCTCACTTGTTTTGTTGCTTAAATTTCTACTCAATTTTGACATCATATCGATAATAGTCTCCCAGTGATGAGATGTCCAAAAACTCAATTTCATTTTGGATGTACCTATGTAGAGCCACGTGGTATTTTAGAACCATATGTCTCTCAAAGTCTTTAATACCTAGCTTAAAGCGCAATGTATGGAAGGTATTTCTGAACTCCAACATGATTTGGCCCCTCTCTTGATACAGTGTGGTCCATGTCATGTATCGATCATCATAGTTCCCAACAGGGTAATATTGTTCTTTAATGACATCCATAAAAAATCTCCAAGTGGGTTCAACCACAAACATTTCAGACTCCTCTGTGGAATATTTCTCCAAGTAATTTTCCCACCAATATTTGACATGGGAGATAGGCTTAAGGAGCGCAAAGGTGATATTTTCTATATCGAAATTTTTTTGGAAAGAGAAATAACCTTCTATCAAATTTAACCACTTTTTGAAAGCATCTACATCCATCTCACCTTCAAACATGGGAATATAAAAATTAACTTGTACCTTGAAAGGTGTGGTGGTTCCAAAGTGGCTGCTTGATGAAGATGAGCTTGTGGTTGTCGGCAATCATCGAAGGATTCGGGAAAATTCTCCATCATTTCGTCCCTTTGTCGCGTAAGGGATTTCTATAGCAATAGTTGAATATAATCTTATGCTCCTGTGTCTCTCTTTTATTCTTCCATAGGAGGTCACTTGGGCTGGAAAAATTGGTTTTCCTCAAGAGAAACTAGCTCGAGACCCAACTCTCTATAGCCTAACCTCATCAGAAACATGCACTAAGAAATGACAAGGAGAATCCTTCTCTGATACCACTGATCTGGATTATTTTGAGAATGATAAATGAAGGAAAAGATATAATAAGGAAATATATAGATATATTTCAATAAAAAAAAAGATACAACAATGCACAATTTTTATTAATGAAAGGAATGTACAAAAACTGTAAAAATACGGAGTGGATGAACTCGCTAGAATGGTGGTGGATTATCTGTGAGAAGCGATGTGATGGATACGCTCACTCACAAGAAGATGATGATGTTTACAATGAGGCTCCAAAGGCATTTTTAACATAGATAAAATCCAAAACCCTAACCCTGGAAGATGAAACACAAATAGGTTTGCGGGCCTCGATGGGGGTAGTTGATACATCAGCTTCTTGAGGTCATAACGTTTGCATAGAATATCCATTTGGGGTGCACAATATCTTGTTTGAAAGGTTAAGATGAGAACACATTCCAACTGGGCCTAGGCCATAGCCATTGGTTATCACCTAGGCCCCCAAACATAAAAAAAACATCGTTTAGGTCCTCAAATCGGCCCTAGAAGTTTGGGACCCGAAAAACTGTAGAAAAACTAGGAAGATTTTGTTGAATCTGAACCTTGGTGAGTTGTGTGCCTTGTTGAAGAATTTTTCATGCTTATCTTTTTTAAGGTTGACATAAACTTGTTGCTAGAGGGGTTAGATCCATTCAACCAATTTAGCTACATGATATACCTGAGTGTGTGAGGACTATGTCGTTGAATATGCAGCAAGAAGAGTATGACTAGATATGTTATAACTCTTCTTCACTGGGTAGTGTGGAGGCACCCCCATAGGTGTAGTAAAAATATATTTGTGCTCTTCTACAATCATGTTGATCTGTTTCTGCTAGATAGAAAGGTCTTGGGATAAGTCTGTAGTGGTTGCAGTGTCCTTATGTTCACTTTTTGAACATATTTTGAAGAGGCTAAACTTTGTAATATAAGAGATTACCTTGTGGCATTGTTTTGGTGGAACAATAATTGGAACTACCTCTGGTGTCCTGTAGAGTTGACCCCCCACAGTAATAATGATGCTACAGAGGAGACACTCATAAACAACATGATTCTTTCACATATATGGATGGACTAAAAGAAGAACACATACTTCCAGTGGGGAAACATAACATAGTACCTCATCCTTCAAGGGCTTGATTCCATAGGAGAAGCGACACTGCAGGATGACACGAAGATCTAGACCCTAGAGAAGCCATGCAATGTTGCATGGTTCCAAGTGTGGTGTTGTTAGAAATCCCAACTACTTGATGACCCCTGCTGAGATGAGTTTCTTTTAGCTTCCACTATCAACAATGAAATGCAGTGGGGTCGCCTTCACCCACATCTGTGAATGGAAGTGGCTCTCCCCATCCTTAGGATCCTATGGTTCTTCTTATTGGATTGTTGTGGCCATGATAGTAGCAATGGGTTCTCCATCAATGTTCTATCTCCTTTTATTATTTTCTGAGTCAGAATATGAGTACAGTCTCGACTATTTTTCTTTGAGCTCAACCACCAACTATTGTTTTGAGCGATATTCATAGGTATTGTGCCAAGGTATTTTGTGGAAATCACACCAATTTCCAGTGTCCTTATTCGTCTTCCTATTACCCTTATTTTCATGTGGCTTAGACTAGTTGTCTTGAGGTTGAATGTTTTGTGAGTTGGGGCTTCCTTTACCATACTTTGGTTGTTGAGGATTTGCAGACCTAAAATCCCACTTGTTCTGTTGCTTAAATTTATGCTCGATTTTGACAATATATCAATAAGTGGGTCCCAATGATTAGATGTCCAAAAAATCAATTTCAGTTTGGATGTACCTTTGTATATCCTCGTGTTATTTTAGAACCCGATGTCGCTCAGAGTCTTTAATACCTATCTTACTGCATAAAGTATGGAAGGTATTTGTGAATTTCGTCACAATTTGGCCCCTATCTTGACGCAGCGTGGTCCATCTCATGTACTAATCATCATAGTTCCGACCAGGATAATATTGTTCCTTGATGGAATCCATAAAAAAATCCCAAGTGGGTTTAGCTTCAAACATTCTAGACTCCTCTGTGGAATTTTTCTCCCAGTAAGTTTCCCACCAATATTTGACATGGGGGACAACCTTAAGGAGAAAAAAGGTGATATTTTATCTATAGGAAAATTTGCGGACAAAGAAATAACCTTCTAGAATATTTAACCACTTTTACAAAGAATTTGCATCTATCTGAGATTCAAACACGAGAATATCAAAATTAATGTGTACCTTGAAAGGGGTAATGTTGCCAAAGTGGTTGTTTGATGAAGACGAGTTTTTGGTTGTCAACAGTCATTGAAGGATTTGGGAAACATTCTCCATCATTTTGTCTCTTATCACGTGAGGGTTTCCTCTAGAAACAATTGAATAGAATATTTTTCTCCCGCATCTCTCTTTTCTTCCTCCATGGGAGGTCTCTTGGGCTGGAAAGATCGGTTGTCCTCAAGAAAAACTAGCTGGAGACCCAACTCTCTATATCATGACCTCGTCGGGGGCATGCACTAAGAAACAACAAGGAGGATCCTACTATGAAACCACTGATACGAATTATTTTGAGAACAAAATGAAGGTAGATATATAACAAGTAAATATAGTGAGATATTGCAATAAACATGGAGATACAATAATTCACAATTTTTATTAAGGAAATGAATGTACAAAAACTGTAAAAATACAGAGTGGATGAACTCGTTAGAATGGTGGCGACTTATCTATGAGAAGATATGTGATGGATACACTCATTCGCAAGAATATGATGATGTTTACAATGAGGCTCCAAAGTCCTTTTTAACATAAAGAAAATCCAAAACCTGAACCCCAGAAGATGAAACGCCGAAAGGTTTGCGAGCCCGGATGGTGCTAGTTGATACATCAACTTCTCAAGGACGTAACGTTTGCATACGATCCACATTTGGGGAAAATGATAGCTCGTTGGAAAGGTATGGCCAAGAAGCGCAAATTCAAAATGGGCCCACACCATATTACTATGCTAAATACAGGGCCCCAAAACATCAAAGAAATGTTATTTAGGGCCTCAAAATGGCCCCGGAAGCTTGGGACCCGAAAAACTATAGAAAAACTACCAAGGTGGAAAATTCTATTTTTATCCAGTGGAATAGGTGGGTCACCACCAATATCCACCTGGATAATTCTTCCCCCTTTAGGAATCAATGATCTCCATTGTGTCAAGTCCTCAGGGAAGCTTTTGTTGAATCCGAACCTTGGTGAGTTTCTTTCCCTACTGAAGGAGTTGTCCTTCTTAGCTTGTTGAAGTTGGTCATGAACCTATTGTTGGAGGGGTTTTATCCATTCAAACAATTTAGTTCCATGATCTGCCTAAGTGTGTGAGGATTTTTTCATTGAATATGCAACAAGAAGAGTATGAAGGGATCTCTTATAACTTTTCTTGACTGGGAAATGTGGAGGCACCCTCATAGGTGCAGTAAGAATATATTTGTTCTCATAAACAATGTTGTCGATCTAATTCTTCTATATATAAAGGTATTGGGCCGAGGCTGTAGTGGTTGCAGTGTCCTTTTTTTCACCTTTTTATTATATTGTGAAGAGGATATTATCTTGCTGCACTGCTTTGGTGGGTCAGTAGTCAAAACTACCTCTAGTATCCTGTGGAGTTGACCCCTTGTTGTGGCAATTATATGTTTAGTATAATGCACTCATTAATTATCAATCTGAGATTCGTAATCAATAGAGTTAGAAGACACCAGTAAGAAAGGTAATTTCTAATGTCACAAGTATAGAATTAAACTAGATTATGCATGCTGGGAACAAATCAAAATAGCAAACTGAAATGCACTTTGGTTTTCTTTCACAGAGAGGCTATCCACTCCATTATGGCACATGCAAGTATGATATGGAGTTGGTTTGACAGATCAACTCTGCTATCTGACCCAGAAAACTAACTATGCAATCCACACTTCTGAAAGGGAAATCACACATCAATCATCAAGACATAGCATGGGCAGTTCAATAGTCAATATACTGAGTATGATGTGGTTCACAATGTGCTATTGTGGACTTCACTAGTTCTCCTTCAAATATGTCTGACCACTTTTGCCAACATTCATGTCTAAAAACCAAATTCATAAAAATAGAGCATATGCAAAAACAGAGCAAGTAAAGATCTCTAAGAAATTATATAATGGAAATCCTAGTCTAAGTTGTACTGCTATCATCTAACAGAGTTAAAGCTTCAGCTGATTTAATGTTTACACTACTGAAAACAAATGCTAATGCTAATCTACGAAAATGTTGACCTTTGTTGGGTGGTGGGCCCTTGCCTCTTCAACAGGTCAGCTACTGAAGTCTACAAGAGGCTTGTCTCCAACCCACACATTACTCTCACTCAAATATCAAAACATAACATCAAACTTTTGTTAACAACTCAACTCATATCTAATCATAGACAATCAAGACATGGAGATAAATGACATTTTCCTATTAGTCTTCACTCAGAATATATTCTGCAATATCACACGTTATTTCACATGCTGGTAATATGCTAACTCTCCTCCTCTTCCACCATCCTTGCCATGGCTATTTAATAGTCTTAGTCATGAAACACAAGGAGATGAAATGATTTGCAAATCAGTCAAATGTTTAAATTTAATTATTCGGTTACATGTTTTAGCTTCATCCTCATGACACCAAGTGCATGAGGATGAGGAAATCAACAAACTATTCTAACATAGCCTTGCTAAAGAAAATAAACATCCACCAATTGTCTTGGGCGATCTGGAGCTAAACTTGGTACATCCGATTCTCTATATCGGTACTGGATAGTGACAGGTAGATGGTACCGGATCATAACTATGCGCAAATGGGGGTACCGGATCATGACAGTCCACAACCGTTGGTACCAGATTGCAACAGATGATATTTTAGTAACGGATGTGTTTGGTACCAGATTCGAACAGTGGATGTCTTGGTGTGCAAGTACTGAATAGCTGAGCTGGTACAGGAACGTTGGATATCTAGAGGTCAAAGATTTATACATGGTAAATTGAAGCATTAGTACATGAAATATTTAATTCCTTAACTCTATAAACCACAAAATGCATGAATTAACCATACTTTACCTTATGACCTTATCACTGGATAATAGTAGCGTTATTGTTATTCACCCAATCTCTAGGTAGGCTAAAAAGGTATAAATGAAGAGTATAATAGGGTAATGGGGATGTCAATTTCGGGTCTCAACATTCCCCCATGCCAAAATCATTGTATGTCCTCATGCAACTGAAAACAAACCCAAAATTTTCAAAACTTGAGACTGTGTTCTTTACTTTGGTGGATCAATGATGTTGATGGCTGAAGCCTCTTCTTTTAGCTCCCTTTTGATGACCCTAACATATTGTAGGAGTCGCAATACCTTCTTGAGCTTGTTAGAAGTCTCTTCATGGTCGTCTTGAAGTTGTTGGTTGGTTGCTTTCAATTGCTCATTTTCCTTTTCGATATACCTGTCCAAGAGTTGGTATTCCTTCACTTCTTGTTTGAGTTCCTGATTTTGTTTTTGCAATTCCCCAATCTTTTTCTTCATTTGTTATTTTGTCAAGGTCTTTGTTGACTCCATAATTACTGGCTGGATTCACTCCCTTTCCTCGATGTCCTCCCTCATCCCACATAAAGTAATAGTGGCTTGCTCCTCGGTCAAACTAGGGATGTCATCTTGGACTGATAAATCCTCAGAAGGGGAGGTAAGATCGATTGGATCTTCCTATGTATGAGGATTGACTATTGTTTTCCCTTCTTTTCCATGCTCCTCATGGTTCTTTTACAAGGAGGTACCAAATCAGAGATGCTTGTGGGCTTATTTTTCTTCTTTTCTAATTGTGAAATGGTAACAGGGGGTTGTGCCACAGACTGTTTACTTTTAGTTTTTGAGCTATGCTTCCCTTTCTTCATCATTTTTGTCTGATGGCCCTCTTTATCAACTGCCACCGTTGAAGTTTCCTCTACTAATTTGTTTTTACCTTTTGATTCGGAGATTTTAAAAATTTTATTGACTATGGAAGAGGACCCTGCTTTTTCATGTTGGCTCACTGCCCTAGATGATGGTGGAGTTGTCTTATCCTTCTTGCCCTTTTGCTTTTGAGCTTCCTTATTTTTCTTTGGAGCATGCTGGGTTTCCTCCACAGGTTTGTTTTCTGTGGGAAGGTGTTGAGTGATAAGGGTTTTCCAACTAATCCTTTGTTTCCTAAGTTCATGTAAAACTAGCATTTTAATGAGACCTTGATGGTAAATGCTAGTCTTCTCTGTTTTGGAGATGGATTTAACACCTCTTACCATTTTGTTCAAACTCATCCATAGAAAATATGGGAAATCGATTTCAGGGCCTCCTTCAAAATGTAATAGAAGCCTAAGATGATATATGAAGGTCACAGCATACCTTCCCTCACAAGTGACAAATCATTGAAGACTAGTAATCATTGGATGATACTCTTCCTTGATGTAGTTCCTAGGGATCCCCTTTTTACAGTCAGGGTGTTGATGATATTCTTTCAAGAATCATTGGCACATTTCTTTGTTGATTCCTACACCTTTGAAGTATTTGGATCCTCTTCTAGGTAATCCCATGACCTCCCTTAAGGTTGTTTCGTTGATTGTCAATTGTAGATTGCCTATATGTGCAATCTCTCCATCGTAACTCTGAATAAATTCGTGAGATATCTTCTCGTGCCATCCTGTGAAGTTTTCCAGAAATGGCATCCATCCCGATCTAGCATATTTTTCTTGACATAATTGGAACTCCTCGGTTTCCCTATAAATTTGGAAGACCGGTTCGTGTCTACTAACCACCATCGTTATAAGTTGTGAGAAAAGGATCAGGCTGTAGCACAAGGGTTTGGTCAATTGATGAGGGTAAGGGTTTGGTACCGGAAAGGAGTAGGCTCAGGACTGTATAAAGCTCATGACAAGGGGGAATATGGTGATTTTGTTGGTAATGCGAATGGTAAGTTTAAGTAAGGATGTCGTAAGGAAAATTTATGACCAGGTGAGGCTTATCTAGATGGATTCGCCACCAGATAAGCCATTTCATTTCTACCTGTTACTGTAATGATGAGGACAAGATGTTGGGTGTTCAAGGCATCATTTTGGGATAGGTGATTGGACGTTCGAGTGGTGAATTTGATGTTAGGTCATGGTTCATGACATAAGATAGGTTCGTGAATTGCGTAAGGACGAAATATATTCGTGGCTTATCATTGCTATACATGTTTCATATTTTGATATGATTTTTTTCCCTTAACCATGTTCAAGAGCTATGAGAGGATTGATTAGGTTTAGGTGTATGGGTATGAGGGATAGGTGCATGGGTTTAATACTAACGTCATAAGATCTAGTATATATTTTCATACTTATTGTAGTTTTATGAGCATAGGAAAATAAATACCATGTTACCTTTGCTTTTACCTTTGTATGATCAATACCCATAGCATGTGTGACTACTTGTAAATTGTTAGAATTCATCCTTTTAGACTGAAGCTTCTTAAAAACTTGGCACGGGAATATCCTATACTTATTTTATTCTGTGCTTATCTTCTTTTGTATTTGGTTATGCAGGGTGATCATGTGAGTCTGAAAAAGAGTTCTGAAGGAGCTCTTTGACCTTCCCCCATGTTGAATATGTTGTATATCTGTATGCAAGAAGATTCAACATTTTATATCATAATGGAGAAAAGATGATAAGAGCAAAAGAAACCAATCAAATTCCAGAAGTACATTTATCACCTAGCATATGATCTACTACCTAAAAAGTGAAATTTCCCTTCTTTTGATGGATTATTAACAAAGGTAGCATTCAGCGGTGAAATGGGGAATATTTATATGTTTTCCAGAAGAACAGATCCCACCTAACTTGCTTCAGAGATTTATTATTATTGGATGTTATAGATAAATTTCAAAGTATAAGTAGATTAGACTCCCTAGTTAGGGCTCCACTCTTAAGAAGTTTCCTTCTTAAGTAATGTAGGCTTTAGATGTCAGACTGGTAAGTTGACTTAGGGTGATTCTCAAATGGACATTTTCTTGAAGTAATTATGTTGTTGATTAATCTGGAGTTTGTATCTCATGAAAACCAATAGTGACCTTTTCTCTTTTTGTTTTGGATGACAAAAGTGAATTTTTCAATTAGACAAGTATAAATGAGACGTTTCTCAACCAGAACCCACTGCCAGCAAGCATGTTCAGTAATCTGGTGGGGTAGTTGTGATAATTAGTGAGAGGTTCCTTCCCCAGGCAGAATGCCCCATTGCCAATAGGCATTTTCAGTACCCTAATGGGTTTGCCTAGTCATACCACAGACCAGTACCCGCTGCCAGCAGACCTATTCAGTATCTCGACGGGTTAGTCTCTTAAACCCTTTTTCCATCAGAGGCTTCTTGTCCATAGTCACCTATTTTGATTATTATTAAAGAGTGCTTTGCACGGTGATAGGGGAGGCTCATCTGAAAACCTTTTTACAGGTTAGGATGGTATTGGTTTGGAAGGCATATACTCTTATTTTGGATGTCTTTTAAAGATTTTTCTGAAGGACAAATAAACTTTTATGCACATTATTTCTTTAG
This sequence comes from Picea engelmannii, assembly GCA_009831015.1. Classification (NCBI taxonomy): domain Eukaryota; kingdom Viridiplantae; phylum Streptophyta; class Pinopsida; order Pinales; family Pinaceae; genus Picea; species Picea engelmannii. The sequence continues at coordinate 40,620 of ML807419.1, forward strand.
AGTGATCCAGATGTATAATTTTGTCTGAAGTTGTCCATAAGAGAATGACCTAAAGTTTCCTTAGGGTACTGGTACATCCTCTTCCATAAAAGTTTCGGTAGTGTGCCCATGGTAGAGAGTGTTCATATACTCATATGTTACTCTTTAATAAGATAATCCAATGAATACTATTGAAGTCTGGTTAGGGTGAGATAGTTACTTATAGGATAATATATGTTTTCCTTTAAATCATGCTAAAATACTGGGTAAATGCAACTTCTAGTCTTTGAAGCAGATTATGGTTCTTTGAGCAATCATAGGTAAGGATTATGGCCCACTTTTATTTTGTTTTTAAGCAACAGAACCAAAAGAAATTAAAATACTTCTTAGCAACAGAACCAAAAGAAATTAAAATACTTCCCTTTAGTTGTCAACAGAACCAAAAGAAATTATTGCTTCACAAGGGCTCTCATTTTATACTGCATTCGGCTTCTTGGTTCCATCTTAAGTGGTTGTTTGCATGGCTTCGTACTTCAGATTAATTGACATAAGATTTTGAAGTATGTGTAGTATGCTTTGTCAATTAGGTAATATGTCTTGATAGTATTGTAGAAGGACAGACTTCTGGTACCGAACTACTGGTACCGAACTGCTGGTACCGGACCAGAATAGGATTTCTGGTATCGAAACAGAACAGAATATTGTTGATGCCTACAAACTGATGTTTAGCAAGTCCGTGAAGGATCAAATAAATTATAGAAATTTACTTACAAAAAAAGAAAAGAAATTGCAAAAGTAAAACAAAAGGGGGTAAGAATCTCTTGTTACCTTCAGCTTATTAACAAAATTCGATCCACACCTATGTACAAAATTTTCAAATAAGAAAATCAATCAATGTGGATCAATAGGAGGGTCTCCTTCCTTACTGATCATCTGCATATCTGAATTCTGTAGTATACGAGTCAGGAATTCTTCTTTTGACAGAGGTTTGTTGTAAACTCGCAATCAGTGACCATTCACAAGTAGTGGTGTCTATTGTTCATCAATTGTCTTTATCCTAATTGAACCATTATCGTAGATAGTGTCAATTTCATAAGGTCCCATCCAAGGGGTGGTTAACTTACCTTTGAATTTCTTGAATCTGCTGTCATACAATAGGGCCCAATCTCCTTGTTGAAAATTTTTCTTTTTGAGATACTTGTCATGCCATTTTGTTCTTTGTTATTGAATGAGGGTAGTTCTTTGAAGTGCTTCCTGCCTAGTTTCATCCAATTCATTAAGCTGCAAGAGTCTTTGTTGTTGGGCTTCATCCAAGTTCATGCCAACTTGTACTGCAGTCCTGAAGTTTTTGATCTGGAATTCTATGGGAAGAAGCACCTGCTTCCCATACACCAACTCATAGGGTGTATGTCCTGTTGTAATCCTCCAGGTGATTCTATAAGCCCATAAGGCTTCTAATAATCTGTCAGCCCAATCCTTATGGTGCAGCTATACTGTTTTGGTAAGAATGGACTCAATAACTTTGTTAGTAGTTTCTACTTGTCCATTTTCCTGTGGATGGTAGGGTGTAGATTTATTTTGTTTGATTTGGTATTGTTTTGTAACATCTTTGACTAGATGAGAGGTAAATTGAGTTCCCTGATCAGTCACAATTTCTCGCGGTACACCAAATCTAGTAAAGATATCATTAAAAAGGAAATCTACCACTGATTTTTCACTTGAAGCTAGTAAAGTTTTTGCTTCAACCCATTTAGTCACATAGTCAGTGCATACAAGTATAAACTTTTTCTTTTTAGATGCAGGGTTAATGGGCCCTACAAAATCTAATGCCCATTTCTCGAATGGTTCAATAACTACTTGGGCTTGAAGTGGCATTTGGTCTCATGCAGTAGGCTTACCCATTCATTGGCATTCATCACAATTGGATACATAGGTTTTAGCATCTTTTCAAATATGGGGTCAGTAGTAACCAGATTGTAGAACTTTGTAAGTGGTCCTCTTGTCTGTGAAGTGTCCTCCACAAGGACCATCATGGTAGGATTGCAAAATATCATGAATTTCATCTTCCCTTACACATCTCCTGATCACCAAATCTGGTCCTGTTTTGTAGAGGCAATCATCATGCCACATGTAATTTGCACTTAGTTGAATTACATTTTGTTTTTCTCTAGGAGACAATTTCTGAGGCATCTTCCCTATCACAAGATAATTAGCACCATCTTCATACCACGGAGTGAATGTAGAAATAGAAAATAAATTTTCATCAGGAAAGTTATCTTCTACTGGTGCATTATCTCCCAGATGAATCATTCTAAATAAGAAATCGGCCACAAGATTATCTTTACCAGGTCTATCAATAATGTTGATATTAAACTCTTGTAATAATAAGAGCCATCGTGTAACTCTAGGATTTGTTACAGGTTTGTTCATTAAAAATTTGATGGCTAAATGATCAGTGTGTACAAAAGCTTGATATCCTGTAATATAGTGTCTAAATGTATTGATAGCATGGACTACATCTAGCAATTCTTTTTCTGTGACAGTATAATTAACTTCAGCTGGAGATAGATTCTTACTGATGAAGTAAATAACATAGGGCAATTGATTTTCTCTTTGTCAAAGGACTACCCCAAGGGCTGTGTCTAAGGCATCGGTACAGATATGAAAATGAAGGGACCAATTTGGTCCTCTTAATACAGGGGTAGTTGACAATTTATATTTTAGAATTTCGAAAGATATTTGGCATTCATCATCCCACTTAAATTCGGCTTCTTTAGATAATAATTTGAATAAAGGGGTAGCTAGGCTTGTAAAATTTGGAATGAATCTTCTATAGTAGCCAGCATGTCCTAAAAAGATACGGACTTCCTTTTGTGAGGAAGGTATTCTGATTTGTGTGATGATATAAATCTTTTCTGGATCAACTCTCATTCCAGAACCAGAAATGTGATGTCCCAAAACAATACCTTCAGTGAGCATCATTTTTTATTTTTCATTACTT
>ML807419.1:43953-59637 GCA_009831015.1 Picea engelmannii
AGTGTTAACAGAGGTCTGATGCAATCTTCCTCTCCATAAGGGTTTTCTAACCAAATAGGTATTTCCTGTGTCGGTTGGGCAGGAGGGAAGAGGACAAGTTTTTGGCTATGTGTGCCATTGGATATAGTCATCTCACCAGACCGGCAACTAATAAAGGCATATACTATGGCCAGCCAAGGGTGGCCAAGAACCACAGGGTGTCCTGGTTTGGAGGATGATTCAGAATAGATGACTAAAAAGTCTATTGGATATTCCCAAGAAACTAGAGTGACTGTGACATCATCTAGACTTCCTACAGGGCTAATGACTGACTTATCTACCAACTCGATCATGGTTTGGGTTGGTCTTAACTAGTTGATTTGGATCTTTTGCATAGTGTCAAAAGGCATTACATTAATAGCTACACCCAAATCAATGAGTGTGTTTGGTAGAGAAATTCCATTAACTTCGACAGTGACTACTGGATTTCCATGGTCATTATATTTCTATGGAATTTCATAAATAAATTTAGATAATTGTCCCATTACCTGAACAAGGGGAGGTTCCTTCTTCTTCCTTCCTGGTTTCTTAATGCAAATATCCCTTATGATTTTGGCGTATATAGGGATATCCTTAATGGCTTGCAGCAGAGGTATTTTTATGCACACATTTCATAATTCATCTTCTATATCTTTGTGCAAGGGTGGGTCAAGTTTCTTCACTAATAGTCTTTCGGGATAAGGTGGGAGATTAATTTGTTGGGTTACTTGTACAGACTAAGAAGTGATTGGGATAGGAGGAGAGGCCTCTTCTTCTGCAGGGGTGGTTTGAGTGTTTTCTTCCTCAGAATGATTATCATTTTCTTCCTGAATTATTACTGCAGGATCTGATTGGTTTACAACTTTCCTCGATCGTAGTTGAATTTCAGAGGTGGGGAAGGTTTGAACTTTTGTATTCTGCACAGGGTGGGTGGGTCAATTATTGGGGTTAGGGATTGGCTGGGCAGGGATTGTTGTTGGTCTTGGAGGATTGTGGGAAGCTTGGTTTTGTGGTTGTTGATTGGAATTTATAGATACTTGTTGCTGATTAGGGTTCAAGGGGGTTGTAAATTGTTGTTGTATAGGAGGTGGGAGTAAATCTTGCATCTGTGGTAGGTTGAATCGAGGTAGTAATTGGGAAATGTTTGCAGGGTACTGTGGATATGTAGGGTAAGAGGGATTTCCATACATAGGTCCCCTCCAACCTTGTTGCCAAGGTTGAGTTTGATGAGGTGTCCATTGTGGATAGGTCACTAGGGAATGACCCCATTGTTGTTGTTGATATTGTGTATTAGGATCATAAAATGTATTGGGATTTTGGGCTCTCCAAGGTCTTCTAGAAGGGTATGGTTGTTCTTTTGGGACTCCTCCTCCCCTATACATGGCTTGTAGCTCAAGCAAGGTTGGAAACTCAGATGTGGGGTGTTCTAGTGTACACAAACCACAGATTTCTATGACATTTAATGGGCATTCTTTCTTACTGTTGTGCTTCTTTCAGCATCTATGACAAAATATTGCTAAAGCATCTTCTTCTTGTTTCTTTTTCAGTTTCAGAGTATCTAACTGGTTACTTATTGTGCTCAAGATGTCTATTTTAAAGTTCTCCAATAAGTTTCCTAACTCAGTTCTGGTGACAGTCCCTGAGCTTTATTTTGTATTTCTTCTAAAAGGTTCTCTTGGTCCTTTGCCTGTTTTAGCTTGTACTCTTGAGTATCTCCTACAGTGATCAACAATTTCTGCAAAAGGCTTTTGGTGTACATCTCCTGAACTCAACAAGTTTAAAACTTCTATGCAATCATCTCTGAGACCTTTCAAGAATACAGTTCTTACTACAGCTAGGTCTGTGGTGAATAGTTTTGACTTTTGATAATTGTATAAGAACCTTTCTAAGTATTCTTTAGGGATTTCATCTTTTGTTTGCTGCATTTTAAAAATGTCGTTTTTAACATTATCCTTACAATAGTCTTGGTATTTTCGTAAAAATGTGTCTTTCATTTGATCCCAAGAAAGGATTGTATTTTATCCTAAGCTCATGAACCATCTTAAGGCTGAATCTTTCATTGTAGCAGGAAAAAGCTTAAGTTTTTGGGCATCATCTTAGTAGTTATATATTCTACATAATATGTCAAACTCGAATAAAAATAAATCTGGATCCTCAATTGACATACCTCTGAAAGTGGGTAATGACGATAGTGGGATATTCTTCATGCCGATGTTTCTAGAAATATCCAAGATTGGAAACCCAAAAGTCTTGGTCTCTATGGCTGCATTTCCTTCTTATTTTCCATTCTACTGATGGATGGTTCAGAAACTGGATTTTTTGTGTCTCCTAAATGTTCAACAGACTCACGTTCTACCTGTCCCAATACTGATTCTTCCATTTTAAGTTCTCCTTCTGGAGCCTCGTTGGCTCCCCTTGAATTTTTTGTTGGTGGAATTTTTCCTGCACCAGTGTCAGTTGGATTTGTGTGGGGGATTGTTTTTGAATCTTTGGAGCTTACAAATCTACCCTTGTTATCTATATATCTATGCATAAAATGGAAATATGATTCTTTAACTGAATTGAAATCCTAATTCTATCTAGAAGGTAAGAAGGAAACCTGGCTTTGGAGAACCCCACTCTAGTGGTCGCGTGGCTCTTCACTCACGTCCTAAACGTTTTATCCTCCTCCCTCAAGTAGCCTTAAAAAAATTATACAAATAATCTAAGCTAAAAATCACTTCCTACCATTTGCAAGTCCCCGACAACGGCACCAAAATGTTGTGGCAATTATATGTTTAGTATAATGCACTCATTAATTATCAATCTGGGATTTGTAATCAATAGAATTACAAGACACCAGTAAGAAAGGTAATTTCTAATGTCATGAGTATAGAATTAAACTAGATCATGCATGCTGGAAACAAATCAAAATAGCAAACTACAATGCACTTTGGTTGTCTTTCACAAAGAGGCTATCCACTCCATTATGGCACATGCAAGTATGAGATCGAGTTGGTTTGATAGATCAACTCTATTATCTGACCCAAAAAACTAACTATGCAATCCACACTTCTGAAAGGGAAATCACACATCAATCATCAAGACATAGCATGGGAAGTTCAATAGTCAATATACTGAGTATGTTGTGGTTCACAATGTGCTATTGTGGACTTCACTAGTTCTCCTTCAAATATGTCTGACCACTGTTGCCAACATTCATGTCTAAAAACCAAATTCATAAAAATAGAGCATATGCAAAAACAGAGCAAGTAAATATCTCTAAGGAATTATATAATGGAAATACTAGTCTAAGTTATATTGCTATCATCTAACAGAGTTAAAGCTTCAGCTGATTTAATTTTTACACTACTGAAAACAAATGCTAATGTTAATCTACGAAGATGTTGACCTTTGTTGGGCAGTGGGCCCTTGCCACTTCAACAGGTCAGCTATTGAAGTCTACAAGAGGCTTGTCTCCAACCCACACATTACTCTCACTCAAATCTCAAAACATAACATCAAACTTTTGTTAACAACTCAACTCATATTTAATCATAGACAATCAAGACATGGAGATAAATGACATTTTCCTATTAGTCTTCACTCAGAATATGTTCTGCAATATCACACGTTGTTTCACATGCTGGTAATATGCTAACTCTCCTCCTCTTCCACCATCCTTGCCACGGCTATTTAATAGTCTTAGTCGTGAAACACAAGAAGATGAAATGATTTGCAAATCAGTCAAATGTTTAAATTTAATTATTCGGTTACATATTTTAGCTTCATCCTCATGACAAAAAGTGCATGAGGATGAGGCAATCAACAAACTATTCTAACATAGCCTTGCTAAAGAAAATAAACATCCACCAATTGTCTTGGGTGATCTGGAGCTAAACTTGGTACATTCGGTTCTCTATATTGGTACCGGATCATGACAGGTAGATGGTACTGGATCATAATAGTGTGCAAATGGTGGTACCAGATCACAACAGTCCACAGCCATTGGTACCGGATCACAACAGTCCACGGCCATTGGTACCGGATCACAACAGATGAGATTTTAGTACCGGATGTGTTTGGTACTGGATTCAAATAGTGGCAGTCTTGGTGCGCAGGAACCAGATAGCTGAGATGGTACAGGAACACTAGATATCTAGAGGTCAAAGATTTATACATGGTAAATTGAAGCATTAGTACATGAAATATTTAATTCCTTAACTCTATAAACCACAAAATGCATGAATTAACCATACTTTACCTTATGACCTTATCGCTGGCTAATGGTAGCGTTCTTGTCATTCACCCAAGCTCTAGGTAGGCCAAAAAGGTATAAATGAAGAGTATAATAGGGTAATGGGGATGTCAATTTCGAGTCTCAACACCCCCTTGAGTAACAATGACGCTATGGGGTTGAGACTTGGAAACAACATGATGCTTCCAAATATATAATTGGCCTAAAAAAACATAATAGAATTCCAGTGGAGAAACATCACACAGTACCTCATACTTTGTTACACATTATTTTTGTCACCCCCATGACCTTTGAAGATATGTAAATCATTTATTTCCCTGTTCCCTTAAGTCTATTGAAGAAATAAGACTTTCCCTGAGAAATGGAATCATCTTTTCCTTATTGAAAAACCCTATCAAGTAATATCGTCGCACCTTGCCAGTGTTAAAGGTGCGATGATCCCAAATCATCGCATGCTACACCACAGTGGTCTGCGACGTCATCACAGGTTTCTCATGTTGAGGGTGTGCCGATGCTCAAACAAAGGAAAAAGAAGAACTTCTCAAAGGTTCTAGAATGGAATCTTCAAAAGGATGAGGTGATCTCTGATCGGTTTGGATCTCACTCGCTTCTCTGATTTGGTGGGATCATATTAATCCCTTCATCCATCCCTCTTCACTCTATATAAGGAGTGATCTCTCATGGGAAGAGTTAGGTTGGCTTATGTATGAAGCATTTTGTTGAAGATTGTGCTTGTGATAGCTTTGCTTTATCTTTCCAGGTCATGTTGTGTATACTCTTCATCAAAAGTATTAGAGAAAAGGTGTGTGCGTTGAGGAAAAGGGCCATCGAAAGAGACCTTGCAACATCAAGGCATAGGTTGTATTCTCCTCTTTCATCAATATAATACAGTTATACATTTATTTATTATAAAAGTGTCTCCATTTTTATTGCATAACTCCTTGATCTTATGCATAGGTTTCATTGGAATATATATATCGTTGCTCCCTCTTTGTTGGTTTTTGTTTCTCAACAGGTTCAACATCTCGCAGACCTTGAGATGGAACAAGGACAACACTAGAAAGGATCATACAACGTTTAAATGGTATGTCATTTATCCCTCATTGAACTAGTATACATTACAATGGAAATCTAAGGAGAAGTTTGTATTTTGTCATGTTTTGTTCTAATTTCTTGTTGAAGTTAGGGACATTAGTTTGTGTCAGCACTTACCGATTTGTCCAGTAACAAAATTGGTGACCATATTGGGGATCGAACACAGAATCTTTGGTTTCACAGACATAGTAATCCATTATCTCACCTCCTCCCCTGCCTCCTGATAATGACACTCGAGACCCATGACGAGATAAATCGGTGAAGAAATAGATATCGTCAATATCCAAAGTGAGTGTATGTACCCCAACAAGGAAAACTTGTTCATTCACATCCCACATTCAGACTAAGTGCTCTAATAGAACTAATTGGACCCTCATTCCCTGCACTTTGAAGAAGTTAAGAAATCCACACACCCAGAGTGCCATAACTATGTTGGGGTCATTCCCCACAATATAATCTCCCTCTTTGTGTTCTCTTTCCCTCCATTCAAGCATCTTGAACCGTGGAAAGTTTGTCAATGAACATTTAAACATGAGTTAGTTCATTGAAAATATGAATTGCTTGGATTCCTTAATTTATTTATTCATTTTTCTTTTTCAGTTGTGGTTGTCGCACATCACGGGTTTATCACAGTGTGACATCATCTCACTTCATCTATTTAACCCCTACGACGATCCCAGATCATCGCAGTTCTTGATATAGAGAGCCTATGACGATTTGGAGGTTCTTTCTCCTTTGAAAATTTGTCCATAAAACTCAGAAATGAGCATAAAAATTGAATTAAATTGCTATAGAAAGAGATAGGAAATGGAGAGCGCCAACCTCACAAAGATAGCTCGAAAAACCATCCATGAATCGCGTCGGAATCATCGCTTGAAGATCAGGTAAAAATGGGGGGAATCATCACTTGAAGATCAGGTAAAAATGGGGGTTTTGACACTAGTTTTGGTGAAATACAAATGGAATGGTAAAAATGAATTATTTTTTGACTTATTTAACCTATTTTACCATTTTTTACCTAAAATTAAATTATTTGTCACCTATGTTAACCCTAAGTAACACTTCAAAGTGTCAAAATTATAGGATACAGATCAGGCGACTACATATTTCGATATGGATCAAAGATTTAATTGTTTTTTACGTGTTTTTTGCAAATTGTTTGATGTAAATATTCTTTTAAGTTTTTTCAGTAAAAAACGTCAAGCATATTCTTTGTTCTTTCTCATGCTCATAAATATATGAGAATTTAACCAAGTATACTTTTATCACTTTTTCGAACTCGTAAAGGATATATGAAAAATAAACCCCCCTAGAGTCCTCTTTAAGATCTTTTCAAACTCCCTTAACATGAAAATACTGTCGAGCGATCTTGTTATTTTCATGCTCGTTAAACTATTTGAAGAAAACATATGTTGAGCGGTAGATTATCTTTTCTTTAGTCTCATCAGAGTACTTTACGGAAAAATACATTTTGGAGTTTTATTTAAGTGTTTTTCAAACTCTCTAAACATGAAAAACCCCTGAGTTTTCTTTCTTTGGACTCATAAAACAAACATCGAAAGACCCATCAAAAGACCCATATGGGACCGAACCACTCCTTCCTAGGGTTCGTCAAAAATAATCTGAGGGACTCATCCGAAGGATGAGCTTACAGTTCAAGCATATGTTATCCTCCTCAAGCTTGTGTAAAAATAAAGAGGTACTCACCAGAAATGTTGGGGGGGAATTTGAAAAGAAATGTATATCTCTATCTGTGTTAGTGTCAGTAAGTCACTCTTGAACATGACACCCCTTTTCATTGTGGTATCTAGGTTGGGAAATCCATTTGTCTCTCATTTAATCATCTGCAAATCTGTATATTGGTCCTCCTTGAGTCAATGCTTCTAAGAAAATTGTCGTGTCGTTCATATGTTCAGGAGAAGTTCAACCAAAATTATCCTTCTATCGATTCGACCATCTGCAGTCCTCAAACTCTTACCATGGCGGCCTTCCCTGAGTCAGTCCTGAATCACTTTACACTATGATCTACTTCAAATCTGTTACATGCTTTTTTTCATTGATTGGGGATACATTAAGGCCCTCCTATGATGAGTCTTTTCATGTTTAATTCAACTCATTATCTAGGAATATGACTTAGAAATCATTTATCACCTTGGAGCCTACATGCCTCAATGGGAGGTTTCCTCATTTTCTACATTGGGTTCACATCATCGGCCTCTAATTGGAAAATTCCATCGAGTGTTCAACTTCAGCTCATTAATTTACATTCGTTGGATTGTACTAGAGTACCTTGGGGGTCATTGACATCAATGGTGATTTCTGTCACACTTGTTAACGGTATCCATTAATAACCGATAATCAAGTGGTTTATACCATGTTCGACTTCAACATCTGTAATCATATGGATAGATTCATACTTCGGGACAATGGAAATGAAGACCCTGGATACGGTCACATGGATCCACGTTCTGATGGAGTATTCATGAGTTTTTACTGACACATAGATCCACCGTGTATTTCTCATGGCTATGCCCAAATTTGAGTCTTCATAGCATAGATCCATAGTGTATTTCTCGTGGCTATGTTGAATCGTGATATGGATCCACAGTATATGATTGGTGGCCATGATTCACTTGACACTTATGCTTAGAGTCACTTGTATTCTGAGTATGGGAATTCCTACCTCAGTAAATGGTATGTTATTATGTTGATGCTTGTTTGTTGACAGGTTTCCGACTGATGTGCTCTTTTTTCTCGACACACACATTCTACAAAGTATTCTAGATGTCACGCGTTTCCAACTTCATACTTTGGGGGGCATTCTGTTACACATTATTTTTCACCCCCATGACCTATGATGATATGTATATTTCTTATTTCCATAATCCCTAAAGGCTATTGAAGAAATAAGACTTTCCCTAAGAAATGGAATCATTTTTTCCTTATTGAAAAACCCTATAAGGAAGATCATCACACCTTTCCATTGTTAAGGGTGCGACGATCCCAAATCGTCACATGTTGCACTACAGTGGCATGCGACGTCGTCGCAGGTTGCTTATGTTGACGGTGTGACGATGCTCAAACAAAGAAAAAGAAGAATTTCTCAAAGTTTCTAGAATGGAATCTTCGAAAGGATGAGGTGGCCTCTGATTGGTTTGGATCTCACTCACTTCTCTGATTTAGTGGGATCATCCTAATCCCTTCATCCATCCCTCTTCACTCTATATAATGAGGGATCTCTCATGGGAAGAGTTAGGTTGGCTTATGTATGAAGAATTATGTTGAAGATTGTGTTTGTGATAGCTTTGATTTAGCTTTATAGGTCATGATGTGTATACTCTTCATCAAAAGCATTGGAGAAAAGGTGTGTGTGTTGAGGCAAAGGGCCATCAGAAGGGACCTTGCAACATCAAGGCATAGGTTGTATTCTCCACTTTCATCAATATAATATAGTAATACATGTGTTTCCTATAAAAGTATCTCCAATTTTATTACATAACTCCTTGATCTTATGCATAGGTTTCATTGGAATATATATATCATTTATCTATCTTTGTTGGTTTGTGTTTCTCAGTAGGTTCAACATCCCGTAGACCTTGAGATAGAGCAAGGAGAACACTAGAAAGGATCAAACAATTTTTAAACGGTATGTCGTTTATCCCTCATTGAACTAGTATACATTAGAATGGGAATCTAAGGAGAAGTTTGTATTCTGACATGTTTTGTTCTAATTTCCTGTTGAAGTTAGGGAGATTAGTTTTTGTCAGCACTTATTGATTTGTCTAGTAACATCCTTGAAGAGTTTTATTTCATAGGACATTATAAATAGGTGGCTGACATGAAGATATCGATCATGGCGAATCCACTCAATGTTGTATGGTTACAGGTGTGGTGTTCTCAGCAATCCCAACTGCTTGATAACCTCTGTTGAGATGAGGTTCTTTTGGCTTCCACTATCAATAATGAAATTTAGTGGGGTCCCCTTCACTCACATATTTGAATGTCACTCCCCCTCCTTAGGATCCTCTGTGTTGGGTTGTTATATTCTTTGCAGTGAAATTCTAGTCAAGGTGGATCGACTAAAGGTGGAAGTCGGGGTAGATCAAGAACAAGTTAAAGGTCTAGGTGAATCGATCAGGTAAATTCAAATTCGAAGGTCGAGGCAGTTCAACATGGTGAAGTCATTGACAACAACTTGAATAGGTCAACCAACATGATATTTCCAGGTGTATGTGTGGTGACTGACTGAAGATTGAATGAAGGTCCACTGGTAGTCGACTGTAAAAGAATCCCAATATTTGTGGGATTTGTAGCGAATTATATGCATGGATATGTAACCATTTTTGGGCACCAAGTCCTTAGGTTTTTTCCTATTATAAATCCTATAAAGGGGCATATTGTAAGGTCGCAAAGGCTAATGCATAAATTTCAGGATAGCCAATCTTTAGAGTAATCTTTAGATGTAGGTTGTTGGTCATGCAGATGTAAGTTGGATTGGCTCTAGGGTTGTTCTTGCATGGGAAAGAGGGTATGATGTCAATTGTGTCTTAGGTGTAGACCAAGGTTAGACATGTAACCTTTTATTCATATTGAATAAGACAACAAGAGAGAAGAATGCTCAAGGAATGATAGTTTTCCTAGTTTGGGTTTCCAGGGTAAAATATATGTGTATTGTGTGATTCTTTTTTCATTTACGTTCTTGATTAAATTCTTCTTCTCCTATGTTAGGTTTAGTGTGGAAGTGTCTCTCATTTCCTCAAAAGTGGTATCATAATTGTGTTATGCTTTTACGAGTGTATCAGATATTGATTTACCAATCTTGAATCTGAGAACTAAACCCTAGGTAGAGTAAGAGTTGCAAGTCATAAATTGTGGTAAAGATCATGGTAAAGAATGGCGAGCAGTTCAAGAATAGAGATAGAAAAATTTAATGGCCATAATTTTGAGCTTTGGAAGATTAAAATGCAATATCTTATTGTAGATTAAGAACAAGGGACAACGGTCTGTCCAAGTACCCAGTCGACATGCATGTCGACGGAAGAATGGGAGAAATTTAAAAGAAGAGAAAGAAGTACGATTCGGATTTGTCTTGGAGATTTGGTATTGTTGAATGTCTCAGGTGAATATTTGGACACGAAATTGTGGGACAAGATGGGGAGATTATAATAGTAGAAATCTCTAGTAAATAATCTATTTCTCATAAAGAAAATGTATCTTCTGAGAATGAGTGATGGCAGTTCAATCACTAATCTTTTAAATGCATTTAATACCATTTTAAGCTAGTTATCGTCTACAGATATTAAAATCACTGAGGAGGAGAAGTGTATAATCCTATTATGTTCTTTTCCAAACTCCTAGGATAGCTTAGTAATACAATCACACTAGCACTAGAAGACGTGGTTGCTTCTATACTGTCAGAAGAAATGACAAGAAAGAACATGGAAGGATCGACTAAATATGCTTTAGTGGTGAGAGGTCCAGCGGTTGAAAGAGATAATCGAAAATTATCTGGTAGAAAGTCTAAGTCAAAGGGCATATCTAAATCCATGATTCAATCGACAAGAAGATGCTAGAAATGTAGTAAAGCTAGGAATTACAAAAAGGACTGTAAGTCGAGGGTGATGGAAGTCAGTACGATATCCGAAGAGAAGCAGTCGGCTAAGAGAAAGACAACCCTGGATAAGGGAGGTGATGTGTACCTGGCGTCGACCAGTACACAGTCAGATCAAGGTGTTTGGTTAATCGACTCAAGATCATCCTATCATATGAAACCACATAGAGAATCGTTCTACGAGTATGAACGATATGATGGAGGTGATGTGTTATTGGGGGACGACTTGACAACAAAAATTGTTGGAAGAGGAAGAGTTCGAGTGATACTGGAGGATGGGAGGGAAAGAATCCTTCCAGGTGTGCTACACATTACAAGTTTGGCATGAAATGTGATATATATAAGTTATTAATGAATGTCAACTTGACTAGATGAAACAACATTGTTTCTCTTAAAGTCAACTCGAATTTGACTCAACTCAACCTGACTCGGGTTGAGTCGGTATGAACCGACTTGACAAGACATGATAAAATCGACTTGACCATGCTATGGCATGAGAGGATGGGACACATTGGAGAAAAATAACTTCAAGATATGCACAGCAAAGGTATGTTCAAATGTTTCCCTGAATTTTATTTAGAGGTCGAATTTTGTGAACATTGCATATATAGAAAAAAAAATCAGTTGAGGTTTCCATCTGGAGCGACAAGGGAAAATGGGATTCTAGAATTGGTTCATAGTCATGTGTTTGGCCCGGTTTCAGTTCCTTCACTTTATGTATCCATGTATTATGTCTCCTTCATAGATGATTTCTCCAAGAAGTCCTAGATATATTTCCTAAGTAATAAATCATAGGTTGTTGAGAAATTTAAAGAGTTTAAATCTCTTGTATAAAACCAGATAGATAAGAATATTAAGGTGTTGATAACTAAAAATTGTGTTGAATTTTGTGGAAAATAATTTGATCAGTGATGTAAGGAGTGTGGCATAGCACACCAAAATAGAAAATCATATAACCCACAAAAAAAATGGAGTTTTTGAGAGAATGAACAGAACATTGATGGATAAGACAAGGAGAATGCTAAGTGGTGTTGGGCTCACACAAGAATTATGGGCAGAGGCAGTCGACTGTACAAGATATCTGGTGAATATGTCTCATTCGTCAGCGCTAGTTGACGTGACTCCACATGAGATATGGTCAGGTAATAAGCCTTCAGTTTCACATCTCAAGGTATTTGGCTGTGATGCAATTGTGCATGTTCCCAAGGAAAAGAGGAGCAAGCTGGACAAGAAGGCATTCAAATGTATTTTCATTAGATATAAATAAGGAATGAAAGGATATAAGCTCTGGGATCCTACATCAAGAAGAATAGTGTGCAGTCGATATGTCGTCTTCAGATAAGTTAGAGGTAAGTCTGAGCCTAAATAAGTTTTTTAGACCGAGAATAATCCTGAGATGGTGTGGTTTGAACTGGGGAACGAACAAAATGATTCAGATGAGTCAAATGAATCTGAGGAAGAGGCAAAACAATAGACTCTAGTGGTAAGGAGGTCAAAAAGAGTAAGAAAACTAGTTGAAAGGTATATTTTTCCCACATTTCGTTCCACATTTGTGTTAACTACCATCGACGATGAGCCCAAGTCGGTCAATGAGGCAGTTGACTCGGTAGATGGTAAACTCTGGAAGGAAACCATGATTGAAGAGATAGAATACTTGCACAATAATGAGACATTGGATTTAGTCAAGTTACCTAGTGGAAGAAACCCTGTCGGTAGCAAGTAGATATTCAAGAAGAAGATAAATGTTGCAAGACTAGTCGAGAAGTTCAAAGATAGAATGGTAGCAAAAGGTTATTCCCAAGTCAAGGGAGTCGACTTCAATGAGATTTTTTCCCCTTGTTGAAAAACTAACTTCCATTATAGTACTAATGTCTATCTCTGCAACATTCGATATGGAAATAGAACAGATGGATGTGAAGACAGTGCTCCTACATGGGGACCTGGAAGAATAAATATACATGAAACATCCTGAAGGATTTGTAGTAATGCGAAAGCAATAGTTGGTATAAAAACTGAAAATATACCTCTACGGTTTAAATCAATCTCCAAGGATGTGGTACCAGAAGTTCGAAACATACACCCTTAGTTTGGTATTTGTGAGAAGCAAAGTTGTTCACTTCATATATTCCAAGGAAGACGGAGGGAATTTCATATATGTATCTTTGTATGTAAATGACATGTTGTTGATTGGAAACAACATGGATGCAATAAAGGAGGTGAAGAAGAAGATATCCTCCACGTTATAAATAAAGGATCTCGATGCAGCTAACTTCATTCTAGGAATGAAGATTAAGAGATATTGAGCCACTAGAAATATCTGGTTGAATCAGACGAAGTATATTGAAACAGTTCTAAAATGGTTCAATATGCAGGATTGCAAACCAGTGAACGTGTGAATTCCTGTGGAAGCAAGGCTTACTGTTGAATAGTGTCCAAAGACACAGGAATAAATAGAGGACATGGAATGTGTTCCCTATGAAAGTGTTGTTGGTAGTCTAATGTATGTGGTAGTATTCACTCAAACATACATTCCCCATGCAATGGGAGTGTTGAGTAGGTACATGTCGACACCTGGAAAGGATAACTTGACACCTATCACGAGAGTATTCAAGTATTTGTGTGGAAAAAAGGACTATGTTATATAATACCAAGGAAGACCTAGAGGTGGCAGCGGTAAATTAAATGTACCTGGCTTTGTTTATGCCAATTGGGTTGGTGATCTAGATCGACGGAGGTCGACTAGTGGATATGTATTCAATATGTTTAGTGGAGGAATAATATGGATGAGTAAGTGACAGGCGGTAGTATCCTTGTCAAAAATAGAAGTTGAATACATGGCGGCCACTCATGGAAGAAAAGAAGTGGTATGGATGCAAAGGATGTGTTCAAGAATCGGATTTGAAAAAAGAGATATGAAGGTAAGTTGTGATATTCAAAGAAAAATATTTTTGGCAAAGAACCCTTCTTATCATTCAAAGACTAACCACATTGATGTACAATACCATTTTGTAAGAGACATGGTGGAAAGTAACAAGGTGCTACTTGAGCAAGTAGACACGTTGGAAAACATAGCAGACTTATTGACCAAGTCTTTGAGAGTTATGAAGTTCTCTTGGTGCAGAGAGGAAATAAGCGTTGCTTCCTTCGGTCTGTGAATGAAAGTTTAGGAATCTTCTATTTCAACAAAGAAAAAAACAAGTGGAAGAATGTTGGGTTGTTATATTTTTTGTAGTGAAATCTAGTCGAGGTGGATTGACTGAAGGTCGAAGTGTAGGTAGATCGACAACAAGTCAAAGGTCAAGGTGAATCAACCCGATAAATTCAAAGTCGAAAGTCGAAGTAGTTTGACATTGTAAAGGCATTAAAAACAAGTTGAAGAGGTCAACCAACATGAGATCGACCAGCAGACATGTGGTGACCAACTAAAGACCGAATGAAGGACAACTGGTAGTCGACTGGTAATACGACTTGGATTCAACTGTAACCGAATCCCGAGATTTGAGGGATTTGTAACCAATGATCTGCATGGATATATAACTTTTTTTGGATGCCAAGTATGACCAGGATGAATTGGAAAGAAGGACGATCGTGAGAAAGAAAACATGCAGAAACAGAAGTAACAGTTGGAGAAATATCAACACGTGCACATGGAAGAAAGTGTGCACAAGGAAAGCGATAGTTGGAGGAAGAACAACATGCATGCATGGGAGGAAGACCTAATGTTGGTAGGTTTAGGGTTTTGGTAATTTTCAGTAAGAAGTCTGAAGAGCCAGAAATGTATAAATACAAGTATCATATAAAAGTTGTTGGTTGATTGAGTTTTAGATATTAGGTTGGCGTTTTTAAAGTAAGTTTATTGTTTTGTAATGGTTCATGTTCCTATACCGTTCCAGTAGAGTAATACATGAATGAAGGCGTTATGCAATACTGTTATGTACCATTTTTGTAAGTTGTTGAGCTAGAATGGAGGAGAGAAGGTAGATCTGAGGAGTAGTTTGCAGGTTGTAGATCCTGGTGCGATCTAGTTCACCTCATATAGATCTTGCCCATAAGAGGGGAATTGTAAGTGCGAGGCACCGGAGATGCAGAACTTCCATAATAAAAGAGCCAAGACACAAATCTTTGTGGACATAGCCCAGGAGGGGGTGAACCACAGTAATAACTATGTAATGTGATGAATGTATGTGTTATCACTGAAATTTCGTCCGCACATGGCGACAAGAACTCAACATCGTCAAACAGTAATGAAGTCATTCATGGCCCTGAATTAATCTCACAGCATTCCAAAAAGGTCAAAAACTATGCAAAGTAGTAAAAAATTGAAGAGCGCTTTACAGAAGTTGGGTGCGCGCGCACGTGCGCGGAACAGGAACGTAGAATGCATGCATACGCGCACGATGCGCGGTTGTTAGTGAAAAAATCCGTGCACCTGCTAAACGGCGCATTTATGAATGTGGTCGGCCTCCCAACCACTTCTGGTTTAGCTCCCAAGCTGATTTGACTTCCAAATCCAGGTTGGATCCGAATGGTGGGCTGGTGAAAGACCTAATAATGCCCTAAATGGCCTCTCTTCACACTAGAAAGCAGTTACACAATAACCCAATGCAATGCTATAAAAAGCCATGAATGCACCTCATTTTCTCAAGGAATTCTATGTAATGTTATGCTGCCTATATTGTTTTAAGGACTCCATCCTTGACAAGAGCACATTGGCACCATTTCA
>ML807419.1:59794-92816 GCA_009831015.1 Picea engelmannii
CCCCTTTCTTCTTGGTGCTTTGATTTCATCAATAGATCAGCCTAAAAACATTGGTGATATTGGTATTTTTGTTCTTGTTATCTCTATGTCCCTATACTTATGATTTTAGTTTTTATTAGTTTAATTCTTGCTTATAGTTTTGTGTTTCTTTCTCTAACTCTTTCCTCTACAGCTGTCATGCTCAGCAAGACCCAAATGGGCATGCAAGCACTTATTATTTTCTCACCAAGGTGACGAAAAGGGTGCAACAGATTGGCGACTCCACTGGGGAAAGGTATCAAACTCCTACCTCATTTGGGTTTATTTTGTTCTTCTTTTAGTTTAATTAACTTGCAGGTGCACTAACCGGCCTAGGCCGACCTGCCAACCATCCAATTCAAGGGAGAATTGAGAGAAATCCATCCGGATTTTCTTTCTCGGTCGTTTATCATAGGTGCGTGGGTATTTTACCCCACAGACGTGCATCAGGCGCACATGCGCTTTAATAACATCTTTTCTCCACGCGCATGCACTTTCTGTCTCAACTCTGTTCGCGCGCCTACGCTCTGTGTGCCTCTGTCTGCACTAGGGGCCGCGCATCCGAGCAAAATTTCACATTGTAAGTTGTTGGGATGTGGTGAAGGCCATTTGCCTTCTTAAAAATGATGTCAAGAATGTTTTAAAAGTAGCACCACACTTAGTCCCCTCATCATATAAAGGGGTTAGTCAAACACACATAGGCACTTAGGAGGATAAAATCAATTTCCCTTATTTGTTTTTTGCCACATGGATGGCTTGTTTTGACTTACAAGATAAGGTGGTAATCATTTTTTCACATCTAACTTACATTTGGGACTAGAAGCTGAATTACAAATCGCTTAGTATGCTCTTCTCTCGTGCCTTCAAGCGACCTTGAGAATCAGAAAAAGATTGTGAAACAATTTCATCTCCCTTAAACAAAGTTTAAAATCTTTAGGAGAGGACAACGACCCTTGTTGGGACCCCTCTTAGTTTTCTTTTTCAAACACATCTTAATATTGTAACGAGCCCATACATTCCCACATGTCACAAAGATAGGATAGTGTTTGAATTTCTGCTTTCTTAGATCAAAACACTAGGGAAGTTTAAAGGTGTGTAACGGGCCCATACATGCCCACATGTTCAATCTAGGATAGTTTCAAGATTTTTCTAGATTACATCACAATAGGGAGTTAAAGGATAGTAACGAACCCACATGTCCACATGATAGCTTCCTAGGGCTTTTGAATTACGCAAGGTTGTACCAAAGGCACTTGGTTAATTAGGTAATCAAAACTCTTGTAAGGACCAAGCGAAGTCCACATGCAGCAAGGTGACATCTAATTCACTAAAAATTGGCACACTTTCACTAACACACAAAAGTCACTTATCACTCACATAGCTTCTTCTTGAAACGTGGAGGTCAAAGTAAGTTTCCTCCAAAGGGATTCTGAAAATACCCCGTCTTTTCTTGACGAGACTATCCACTCCCATTTTTAAATCAACGAGGTTGGTTTGCACCCCCAACCTCCCAAAACAACTACATATAAAATATTTCTAAAATACTCACTAAGTTTTCCTCCACAAGAGGTGCCAAAAGAAATTTTTTAGTCTAGGTAGGATTTCGGGGATAGGCATCCAAATAACTCCCCGTTATCTGGTTCTCACACTGTCAAAACATAGAGGTTGTCAAATAGGGAACCGAAAATCCTCCAAGTCAAGTGTTCCAATCACCATAAGGCAGGGAGATACCTGTGAAGGGTTGAAGTCCGAGGTCCGGTTGTTCTGTGTGTCCCCCCTTGAGGCACCCACCTCTTGGACGGGATCCAGCCCGTGACCCATTTCTTAGGCCGAAAATCTAAATGTCTCACTTTGACCGAGGTACCTAGTGACCAACTTTAGGATATCTACCCAGGTGGTAATTGTGGGCTGCAATTGCACCTTGATTGGATTTTGTGTGGCTATTGGGAAATATCGCCAGCTCTTTCGGGATATGACCCCTTTACCCCTCATTATAACCAATTATTTCATCCTTCACTAGTTTCTCTTCCGGTGACTTTAGACCCCACTGTTGAGTACTATTGGAAGGTCCGGTACTATTTGAGAGGAAGGACATTACGTCTTATAGGACACGAGCATTTGATTTCTTTTGATTTCCGCCACGCGGACAAAACCCCCTTACCCATATATATGCTTCTTTCTCATTTTATGTATGATGCACATCTAATTACAATTTGACTTGGATATATATATTGTGTAAACATTCAGCGCAAAGACTCTTGTTTTTATATTACTGTCACCACTTTTTGCACACATTCACACGGTTAGTCTGACATCATAGGGGAACCACAGAACCCCCGTCGTTCACGACGCTTACTCAATATCCCTCCTATCTTAGGGGGAGTATCTGGTCGTGCTCGCTCATCGGCACCTCCTTCACACACTCATGTGAGTGCCACTATCTTAGGATCAGCTCTGCTTGGTTCTACATTACTTGGGTCAACTTCCCAAGGTCATTAGTTCACTCGCTCTCCTTTACAAGGAAGCGGGGGACCCACTTCCTCTCAAGGAGGAAGCACCAACCCACCTAGTCCCCATCAAGGGTCAGGTTCACAACACACTATGGTTGGAGCTAACCCTCCCACCCCACTACAGATGCCATATTTGGCCTCTCTCAACATACCGGATCTCACCAAACTCACCAATGATCCTATATTGCATGACGCCACATGGCCTGCAATGCCAACAAAACTTCCTTCAAACATACCAAAGTTTGAAGGAAAGGCAAGGGATGACCCCGCCAACCATGTCATGACCTTTCATCTATGGTTTTCTTCCAATAGCATTATGGATGATTCCATCAGACTGCGATTATTTCAACGCACACTCATTGGCCCATCGGCCAAATGGTATGTCGAAGAAAAATCTGGGTCCCATGCGACTTTTGAGTCATTGGCCAAATCATTCTTGATCTTCTTCCAACTACCCATCTGCCATGACAATGGTCTATAACTACTGTCTAACTTCAAACAAACCTCAGCCACACACATCGCCGACCACATTCACGAGTGGCGTAGGCGACGTAGTTTGTGTAAAGCAGAAACCACCAAGCAACAATGTCTCGACTGGTATCTTAGATCACTTGTCTCTCTCCTTCGAAAGGATGTCGCTTCCACCTTCCCTCAATCCGAAGAGGAAGCCATCAGTAAAGCCCAATAGTATGACCTCATCTATGCACAGTCAGGGTACTTATACACAGTACTTCCTGATCTTCCAAAACCTATGCGATTTGGCCAAGACAAACCTGAGATGTCTCACTCAGCAGACGGACTAATAGGTTCCACCACACACCATGCTCCACAACCCCAACCACCACCGATGTATGGAACACCCCAATACCCGCCAGCATATGGGGGCACTCCTTATTACCCCCCACCACCTTATCAACAGCCATACCCTATTGCTATACCTCCACCCATCAGTGGACCCCCACCGGCACCTCCCATACATCCACCTATTCCCACAAACAGTGGTACTCCCTCAACATCAGCTTATAGTACTAGTGAAATCACCATGCCTTCCTATATACCTTATGGATCGGTACCACCACAAAATCCATACTTCTCGTTTCCTGGTCCTCCACAACCCATGGCTCCCCCACATCCACATGCGGGGGTAAATTTTGTTCAACCTTCTGCTGCTCAACAATACCAAAATTTTGAACAGTTGAATACAGCCAACCCAACTCATCCATCGAAAAATGCCAAGAAGAAAGTACGGAACAGGAATAACAACAACCCTGGTCAAGGTGGGAATCAACCCCCACAGCACCAACCCACTGGGGGCAACCAGAACCAAGGGAACCAAAACCCCCAAGGGGGAAATAATAACAAACGCCAAGGACGAAATAATGTTAAAACCATCTTCCCTTGTGCCCTTTGCGGTGAATTCGTTCATTACACTCACCATTGCCCCCAGATCGTTGATTTCAAACGATTGAAAGACTCGGGTAGTCTTCCCTATTCTCCTACACAAAAGTCCCCTCAAAAGGCACCACAACAATACGTGCAACAACCCCCTCCCGCCGTTATGAAAAATCCTATTCCACATCAAGGTGTGATAAACACCCAACAGGATACACAGCATCCCCCACCTCAGGTGGGACAATACAACAACCCCAACAATCCAGCAGAGCATACAATTCTCCTCACCAGTGAGGAAGAAATCCTTCTGCAAACCCACAATCGTCAGTATCATACACCCGTTGAGTCTACTCCAATCTCTCCAGAGACAAACCCTACACCAATGGGACCCCTGTTGGTGATCCCACACCCTTCCGCCGAACCACCACTATGCATCCCTTGCATCCCTTTGCGCAGGAATGTCCACAACCCACAGGCTAGGGAAGCTCATAACTATAGCTTGGTAGACGACTTAGCGCAATCCCCAGCTACCATGCCAGTCTTGGAAGTCCTCCAGACTTGTCCTACGCAGCAGAAATCTCTACTTTCCACCTTGGGGGCAGTCGACCCTGCAGATACTCGACTCATCACCTTCGATCTTGATAGCGGAGAACCTCGTCTTCCCGCCTTGATCGCTTTTCAAATACCAGTAAAAATACAGAACATCACAGTTCATCAGTGTATCATCGATGAATGTGCCTCTACGTGCATCATGTCCAAAACAGTATGGCAGAAACTTGGTTCCCCGGAACTCATACCCTCTGCCATCACATTATGAGCTTATGATGGATGACCATCCTCTCCTGAAGGGCTCTTCCAAAATGTCCCCATTGAACTTGGGGGCAAGACTATTCTTATTGATATTGAAGTTATCGACGCCCCGCTTGATTATAATATCCTGTTCGGTTGTAGCTACATGTACGCTATGAAGGCAGTGGCATCTTCCATCTTTCGGACAATAATGTTCCCCCACAATGGGAAGATCATGACCATCGACCAAGTCTCACATTATGAGCCTAACCCATCTGCCAACCTCGATAACATTATTCCTCTCATCCACACCAACCAAGGCGCCTACCCACTCGTCGAGATGGGTCCTGGGATTTTCAAAGATCCATTCTTGTTAGTGACATACCATGGAGCACCACCACTCCTTCATCCTATTAATCAGGTATGTGTCATATCCTCTAACGAAACTCACACAGAGGATGCTCTTCCTCCTCATGAGGCTTCAGTCATTCATGACGTCCCACTAGTCACAGAACCACCTCCGTCGGAGCCTCCTATGCACTCATCGACCTCAACAGTCCATGAATCCACATCCCCTCAAGGGCCTCGTCCCGTTTGGGAAACAGTCCCCCAACCCCTTACCCAAATTCCATTATTTTACCCTCCACCAGGTATCGAAGCTTTTCAGGTAGCCGCAACGCTCACACTACCGAATATGGTGTTAGCCATCCTAGTTTGGTATTTACACCCACCATATATGGTCCATCGACGATCCCTTCCCCCACAGGAAGGACTTCCCATGACAATACCTGTCCTTACCCCCTCTACCCCCCTACTCACTACCCCCCCTGCTACAGCTGGGGGCAGGAGAAAGAAGAAAGAGCCCACCGCTCCACTTCCTCCACACATCCCACCACCTTGCGCACTATGTGAGAAAGAGGGCCACCAAACCAACAATTGTCCATCACTACCTGAATTACGGAATTTGATCCCTCCCAATCAAACTTCCACAACACCCGTCACTACTGCTAACCCCACCAATACCACCAACCCTTCCAGTAGTAAAGGGTTGAGGACCAAATATGCTTGCACTATTTGTTCAGAGTACGGCCATTACACTCATCATTGCCCAGCACTGCCACGCTTTCGGCAGACATTGGCCGTCGTGCGCCATAACTTCCAGAACCACCCACGCCCTACTACGTACTCTTCAACAAATATCACTGACATTCGCTATGTCACCACTTCAGTCAATGAATGTATGAGATGCCCTTGCTCTCTCTGCAATTCACTGGCTCATTTTACATACCAGTGTCCTATGATCCTTGAGTACAGGCGACATCAATTGGCCCTGCTTCACCAACCTGCAGAGGTGATACTTGACATTACCTCATCACTTGAGGATCTTCATGTCATTTCTCCGGAGCCCAAGGCACTCCCAACGCCTCCATGGTTATTTAATGACATCTCTAAGGATTTACCCCACAATCCTCCCAACTCTCCTGTGCATTCCCCTATGGACACCCCCCACCCAACCACCATGGGTACCCCTCAGTACTTCAACATATGGTTTATGTCAAGTGAACCCTCCTCACCTCCTAGCATTGTTCTTCCTGCCTCTTCATCAGGGGGAAACCACACTGTCACCGAGATCACTCCTCACGACCCCTTGTATTCCCAACGTTTCCAATGTGACGAGGAAATAATCAAAGATCTAAACTTCCTAGACTCTCCCTGGGATGCGCTACATCACCGCGCACTCTTCTCTCCACAGGAAGCCCCCATGCCTCCTAACCAAAACCCCATTTACACAATCGAAACCAAATATTTTATCCCATCCGGGCCTATCGATTGGTTCAACAATCCCATTCCTGCCCCTGATGATTTTGAAGAAGGCAACATGGCCAACATTTCCCCCACCGTCAAAATCGACATTTTCATTAAAAATGGCATCGTCGAAGAAATCACCATTGGAGCTGCTTGCACTCCCCAGGAAATCGCCGCATATAAAGCCCTCTTCTAGGAATACAGGGATATTTTCACCTGGTTATACACGGAAATGCCTGGCCTCGATCCCTCTATTGTCGAACATCGCATCGACACCTGGCCCGACATCACACCAGTTCGCCAAAAACAGCGACCGCTACACCCATCCAAAGTCGCGGCTATCAAAGCTGAAATTGACAAATTACGCGTTGTCAGGTTTATTTACCCCATCGCTTATACCTCTTGGGTTTCCAAACCTGTACCCATCGACAAAAAATAGGGCACTATCCGTGTTTGCACAAACTTTCACGATCTAAATAATGCATGTCCAAAAGACAACTTTCCAACGCCTTTCATCGATCAAATTATCGACGACTGCGCTGGCCACGAGGCCCTCTCCTTTATGGACAGATTCTCTGGCTATAATCAAATACAAATCCACCTAGACGATCAGTATAAAACCACATTTACTACCCCATGGGGTACCTTTTCCTATCGTGTCATGCCTTTCGGATTAAAAAATGCCGACGCAACTTTCCAACAGGCGATGACATACATCTTCCATGATCTGGCTAAAATCATCCTCGCCTACTTGGACGACCTCACAGCTCGATCTAAGAAATGCACTGCAATTGAGCTATTACCTAACACTAATTCAATGGAGCAGCGCTTGTTGAACTTGGAGTTTCTGTATGAAGATCGTCGATCTTCCTTACAGAACAACAAGGCAGCTAAAAAATGATCCAAGGCTACCTTCGATCGCCATGTCAACCTTCGATCATCCCGCGAAGGCGACCTTGTCCTGGCTTATGATATCGCTCATGATACCTTTGGCCATGGAAAATTTGAATCACTTTGGCATGGCCCTTACATCATCCAACATTTCCTCACCAAAGGCACATACATCTTGGCCTCCCCCGAAGGCCGCTCTCTCAAAGAACCCGTCAATGGGTTGTATCTCAAGAAATTTTATGCTTAAACGTAGTCATTCTACTTTAGGTTATTTCTTTTTCTAGTGTTTTTAATATTTTTTTCTCCTCCCCTCTTGTCTAAACTATCCTTTGTGCTATTGACAGATGCTTCCACCACCAACCTACCACATTGGTTACACCGACGGCGCCAGCCGTTGGACACAAAATCTCGCTTCGGATGCTTGGGCTCTCTACACCCCCTCACATGAAATGCTACATTCAAGCGACATATGTTTGGGGCCAGCAACCAACAACCAAGCCCAATAAACTACTGTCATTGGCCTTTTGGCCGATGCCCATCATCATCATATTCGCCACCTTAGCGTCTTCCTCGACTCTCAACTAGTCGTTCTCCAGCTCAACAATGTGTACCGTGTACGCGATCCATGCCTCTTTCGCAAATACCTGCAGGTTAGGCTTTTATCTTGACATTTTGATTCCATTACATTTACACATATTCCAAGACAATTGAATCAAACAATAGATGAAATAGCTAACTTGGTGTTAGATTGGCATATATCACATCAAGCTACAGATACATAAACATTTCACAAATCTTGTCACAGCATATATATAGAATAGACATCATCAAAATCATCAGCAACAACATGTAGACAACATCAGGATCTCAAAAAGGTATACTCATGTATATATATATAAAGGCCCATCAGGCCATCTGAATGTTTACATACAAAAATACATGTATCCGCAGGCCAATACAGCACCTCAGTACAAAAAATCGGCTCATTAGCCTATATACAACAAAAAACATATACATCATGCACCACTCATGGTGCCTCGATCGCCCCACCACCTGCACCTCCCTCAGGTGGTGGCGGCCCACCACCACCGGCCCCAGGCAGTGGTGGTCCACCCACAGGACCCTCCTGCCCCGGCGATAGGCATCCACTCGTCATAGCCGCCAGCACTGCTGCTCCCCACACTATGGCCCGCCATGGTGGCGGAACCCCCACACACTACTCCAGGAAACTCTCGTCCTGGATGCGTGTTCACATGCCCTCTCGCAAGTCCTGTAAAACCGTCTCCAAACGACAACGTATATCATCATAATCCACTTCGGCTGCTGTCGGAGGGGCGTGTGATGGCCCCGCACCAGGGTCATCGAACCAACGCCTCCTCACCGCCCTCTCAAGCTCAGATGGTCGCCCTGCGGCATCCTCCCGCCGACATCTCTCTCCATGAGGTAGTCTCTCTGGCTCTCAACGAGTTGGGGCTCTCTTCATCTCCACCTCATGCCCGCGAGGTGCCACATCTGCACATGCAAAAAACAACAACAAAATATTGCATCAACATCTATATCATATACATATGGACTGATATCTCAAAAAACAACATAAACCAAAAAATGCACAATACAAAACATACCTCGATGGTCAAAAACCTCCCTTGGAGGTAGCACCATGTTCGGGTCACCCCGGAAGTCCACCCCAGCATAGGGGTACCGAAGTACCACCTGCAGCATCTGCCACCATATCTGTGTCGCCTCGGCCGAAAAGAAGTGACCACCTTCGCCACCACCGTGACGAAGCAAAACTATCGACCACCGCCTCAAGCGTGGCTCACGCACCCCTGGCATCTCCAGTAAAACCCTTGGGCACAACATCGGGACCCTCTCCAAAAACCAGGCCACTAGGATGGACCCAAAAGCAAACTCTCCTCCATCAGTGGACCGACAGTGGTCCAACTGTTCTACCATCCTAGCATGAAGCGTCAGCCCCCAAGAGAACCGCTCGCCATCCAACACTCTCTCCAGCACCAACAGTTGGCCACCACTAATCCACTGGGTCGCAAGTGACCCATATATTCGAACAATCATCGCCGCTATACAGTGATGTGCCAGGGAGTCTATCGCACCGATGCTCACCACAGTCCCGACCTTAGCAGTATCTCCATCCAACATCAGCCAGCAAAGTGGTCCTAGGCAACACCGGCTCTGCCGGTAGGGGCGTTCCCCGAAAGGGGAGACCAGTCAAGAAATATACATCCTCCACCACAGTGAAGGGGATCTACTCTCCTCGCACGAGGAAGCAGTGCAACTCCGGACTCCACATTTGGAGCAGGAACTGTAGTAAATACTCCTATGCCCATATCAATGGGCACTCAAAGAACTTTAGCAACCCACAAGTTTCCAAAGTCGCACGCACTCCGGGCCCCTCAATGTCCACAACATCTCGCAGCTGGGCCCAGTCTCGCTCTCGCCACTGCACTGGCATTGTCACCACCGTCCACCTACAGACAACCCAGAGTCCTATATCAGCTCAAGCAACTATCAATAGCATAAAAAAGACTCATTTTTTTTTTACCCTTCAACCTTGCCTCCTAGGCGCGGTTTTTGTTACCCACAGCCACGCCCCTACGTGCGCCTGTTCACCATACAGGCGTGCATAGGTGCGCGCCTGTCAAACCCACAGGCATGCACTGATGCGCGCCTGTTCAACTCACAGGCATGCACTGATACGCGCCTATACAACTCAGGCGCGCCCATCAGGCGCGCCTTAAATTCTCCCTATCGCGCACACATGCGCGTATATTCGATGAACAGGCGCGCACATCTGCGTGCCTATCACCGAGTCGCCCATGCATGTGGGGCCCCCACCCCCTAAATACCCATGTACGGTCCTTCATACAAACCCTGCCCAAAAATTGAAAATCTATTTCTATGAAGGATGATCAGACCACTAACCTTCTACTCGCAGCTCATCAATCGGATGCCTCGTCCTCCCCGAATCACCAAATCTCCTCTGAAAACTGTTCGTCCAGTCAGTATTGCAGCAGGTACAAATGAGGTGGCAATGTGGGCCCTACAACTATATATAGGACTTTTGCCAAACTTCCACTCACCATTCCGGGAGCCCAAGGTGTCCGTTTTTCAAACCGTCTTCAGCCACGGGATCAGCATCCCATCACCTATATCACAACAGTCCCTGGGTCGCTTTTCATCATGATCCCCCGGGGCACCTTTTTTTTCATATCATGGTAAGGTACGCACGCACATAGTCACATTTCTCAAATACATGCTCATATCTTAGATTCTCTTCAGATATTGTTCACTTTGTGTATTTAGGTTTTCATGTGTGTAGGTACTTGCTCATCATCCATCGGCACAACCCCTTCAGGTATATACTCAGCACTGGCATGTAGTCTTTCCCGTTGTATCGCATTTACATTTCCAGTCACACCCTCTGATATTAGCCTCTAGGATCCCCCATTCCCGGCTCTGCAGTACCCACGCCTCCATTTGCATCTTCGGTACTGTTACCCGGTAGCATTCTTATCCACATGAGTTGTCCCATTCATAGCACCTTTTGCCACTTTTTTGAAACTCATGTTGTTTTTTCATTACCCTTTAGGGATGGGAGTACCGGTAGTCTTTCATCATGTCGTGAATCAGCCACATACTCCTTCTCCTCATTTTTCTAGCTTTCCCACATGGACTCCCAGGTTATCTCTTTACGATTCTATTTTTTACCTACCCCTCTGCAGTATCATGAACCCTCCATTTCATCCACAATCAGTTTGCCCATCTGCGAACCTACCTTCATTTCACCTACCTCATACAGAAACTCACCAATGGGGCCCCCACCCTTCATCAGTCTCCCAAGCACAGTATGCTCTACATGGGCCACCCATATCACACTGGGGCATTCGTTTCTGTATTTGTACATTTCTCCCCAATTATTCGTTATTTATTGTACAAATTCCTTTATTTCAAGTCATTACATTTTCTTTTTGTCACCATTGGCGACTTGCTTCCTTTTGGCCACACGCAACCCATGTCACCCTTAGTTGGAGCATTACTTATCATCTACCCTTGCTGGCATCATCCATATCTTCAGAGTACTCCGCAAGTCACTTACCTCTACCCTCTGAATTTGTTCACCTTGTCCCGCCTCTGGCACAACTTATCACCGGTCTTGTTGTCCCCCTGACACTCGACCTTGTTACACGGTTGCGTCCACTCTTTCTCTCATGCATCCTCCAACCAAGGGCAGTCTTGAGTCTTCCCACTTCTTGACTTCGTCCATGTACCTCTGCCACTTCCTCACCTTAGTAGATTCCATGAAGACCTTTGCTTATGGGGGTCGTGTTCCCCTTTTGTCGACATCAGCACAATTTTTCGGAAGGGCGACAGTATCTTGATTCTCATTCTCCATTCAATGAGCGATCTTGGATGGCATAGGGGGAAACACCATTGCTCCCTGCTGTCGTTGTCCCCCATAACATTCAATGCCAACACTTTCTCATGTTATGGTGGGTCTTACTTTGCTACTATTGCAGTTATTTTTATCATTTGCCGAAGACCTCTGAACTTGGGAGGGCCATCAATGCCCGCATCATCGCCAATACTTATTACCGCGATCATTGCCTATTATTCAGAGTATGTTCCTTTGCATAATTGTCTTCTGCCTATATCATCACCGCCCCCGAGGGCACTGCAGTTGTCTACACCAACACTTCAGTCATCTTTTTTCAGAGTTACATAACACGAGCATGGGGCATGCCCGCCTCGTTTGTACACAGTTTTCTATTTTTCACACCTCATAGAAGGTCGGGTCCTACCGGTTCCTTTTTTCTCCAACGGATCGCTCTGAACAATCCCACTATTTCTCTATATTACAACAACATTCTCAGTAGAAGAAACATTGATGGATTTCGGCTATATGTATGCTCCTAACCTCATCCATCAGGGGACATCTGTTATCACTGAAATTTCGTCCGCACATGGCGACAAGAACTTAGCATCATCAAACAGTAATGAAGTCATTCATGGCCCTAAATTAATCTCACAGCATTCCAAAAAGGTCAAAAACTATACAAAGTAGTAAAAAATTGAAGAGCGCTTTATAGAAGTTGGGTGTGCACGCACGTGCGCGGAACAGAAACATAGAATGCACGCATACACGCACGATGTGTGGTTGTTAGCGCAAACAGTTGTGCACCTGCTAAACGGTGCATTTATGAATGTGGTCGGCCTCCCAACCACTTCTGGTTCATCTCCCAAGCTGATTTGACTTCCAAATCTAGGGTGGATCCGAATGGTGGGCTAGTCAAAGACCTAATAATGGCCTAAATGGCCTCTCTTCACACTACAAAGCAGTTACACAATAACCCAATGCAATGCTATAAAAATCCATGAATGCACCTCATTTTCTCAAGGAATTCTATGTAATGTTATGTTGCCTATATTGTTTTAAGGACTCCATCCTTGACAAGAGCACATTGGCACAATTTCATTGAGCAATCCACCTCTCCATTGAGTGGGTTTGCAAAGGAGTTCTTTCATCATCATTTTCATTTTTCTTGTTGTAAGGAGAGCAAGCTTGTGAGGGTCCAAGAGCCTTCCCTTGGAGGAAGAAGGGACTCATAGTCCCCTTTCTTCTTGGTTCTTTGATTTCATCAATAGATCAGCCTAAAAACATTGGTGATATTGGTCTTTTTGTTCTTGTTATCTCTATGTCCCTATACTTATGATTTTTGTTTTTATTAGTTTAATTCTTGCTTATAGTTTTGTGTTTCTTTCTCTAACTCTTTCTTCTACAGCTGTCATGCTCAGCAATACCCAACTGGGCATGCAAGCACTTCTTATTTGCTCACCAATGTGACGAAAAGGGTGCAACAGTATGCATCTCTTTACTTTCTTTCTGCAGTTATTGTTATGCTTAATAAATGAGTTAATACATTGTTTTGGAACCCGAATATGTGACTCGGCAAGTAACCTATGTAATGATAATATGTACCCGTGAGGAATAAGTAGGTTACACTCATAGCTCGTAGTGCATGGATTTGGTTAATAAACCCCTATCTCATACTCAATCCTAGGCTGTAAACACCTGAGTCTTACAGCCACCCATTTAAAGCTATCTCGGGTGAGACTACGCAGTGCATTCCGTGTACTATGTTTCCTTCTGGTTTACCAGGAGGGCCGATAGTTTTAGAGGCTTTGTTGGAAACCTGAATGACATTAACCCTGGATCAATAACTTAGATAGATATGTTGAGAAGACCGACCAGAGAATAAAGGATAGCCAACAAATGGTTTTGTTATCGTGTTAAGAGGAACAAGAGAGGACTAAGTAGGCAACATAGAGTGAACGATAAATGGATGAACGAAACAAAAGAACAATGAGTCATTAGAAGGGAATGTTGAGACCTTGGAACCCCACGAAAGAAGAAATCGAAGGCTAGTTGAGAACCAAATAGCTAGAGTTTGCCCAGAAAGACAATAGAAACCCTAGTGTCACACCTCGCAAATATTTGGATAAATATGTGTTTACGAATTTACACAAAGTCTTTTTCTATGATTTTCCCCACCTAGTGCAGGAGTGGATACTAAGGTTGAAATAAAACCATGCGACAAACCGGACCTGATAGCTAGATTGGACCCCAGTACAGGTTGAGCAGTTACAGCAAGTGAACAACAAATTCACCCACCCAGTTGACTTTTGGCTTGAAAGTATTGTGGCAGGCTTCATCACAGAGTTTGCAGTCGACACAGTGAAGTCATACAACGCAGCAGAGAAAGAATTTCTACGTGGACCTCGAGGAAGGTACATTCGATCACTGTATACTTCTATTAAAATATTTCTATATAACAAAGGTGTAATGACAATGGAATCATACAACTAGAATTCCCTATGTGCATGGGGGAAGGGGGGAAGCACTGACAGAGAGAGCATAAATGGAAGAAGGTGGGGATAAAGGAAAGAAGGAGGAGGAACTCTTGGACCCGATCTTGATGGATGACGACTAGCTTAATTGGATCTTGGTGGCATCAAGAACGACGCGTAGCGAAGTACCCTACCAATATAAGGTGAATACCAAGAAGAGAGTCATGGCCATGAGGGAGGGCTTGGAAAGTGAGGAGGAAGAGGTAGAGGATCTCCAAACTATGGAGCAGATTAAGGAAATCATGCGCACAACTTATGAGAGGAAAACAAGAGGCCCAAGAACAAGAGGAGAAGGCAACCATCCTATCCATATTAATGTCAGTGTGGAACCCATAAACCCATGTGCAACTAATACACCAAAGAGAACACCACCATTTAGATAATCGAAGTTCAGAGGAAGTCCAACAGCAAGAAGTACATCTACCATAGGATCAACAACTGGAGGAGCCAGTTCAGGCAGTATTACTCAAGTATCTACACCACGCAGCAGAGGTAGCAGTTCAGTATTTAGAATGACAGGACACGATCCCACTATTAGATTACCAAAATTTTGAGGAGAAGCAGCAGAAGATCTTGAGAAGCACTTGTTAATTTGTGCAAAGATATGGGAGGAAAAAAAGATCACTGGTGAAGACACCAAACTCGCGCAGTTAGTGATCATGCTAAGAGACCGCTCACTATACTGGTACATGAGTCTAGACACAAATAGTTCCCCTGGGACGACAAGGACACTAGGGGGGAAAGGGTTTCCCAATAGGCAGCACACCATAAGGTGTCAATCGGGAGAGAGGAAGGAGAAGCATGAATGGAAATAAAGATCAAAGCTGAGCTGGATTTCTTGTGGGGGGAGGAGAGGAAAGGAAGCTTCGAGCCAGAGAAAGATGGTTCAAAAGATGGGGGGGGGGCTAGTGCAGACATTAAGAAGCTACTAATTAATGAGTTCCAGAAGTCAAGCTCAGAGGATCAGTACATGAACGAGATGATCGAGATAAGACTGAAACAAGGAGAGTTTGTATGGGATATTGACCAGAGATTCAAGCAACTAAAGGGGAAGTTAAAATACCTTATGACCGAGATGCATCATCGGCACCTGTTTGTCAACTCACTACTCCCACATCTAAAATATCCCTTATGACAACAGAATTTTTAGATGCCGATAGAGGCTCTGCAGGAAGCCTTGAACTGGAAGAGAACCAGTACTAGCAAACAGACCCATCTATTGAGGAATTGAAGGAGGATTTGAAGAATATGACATTTTATTTGAACCAGAATAAGAACAAGGACAAACGAGAAGTCGTTTGGTGCACCACATGCAGAACGTAAGGACACCACAAGAACAAATGCCCAACATTCACACATTATATGGCAATAAGTATGCCAAACCCACTACCATAGGGAGGATTATGGTGTGAAATATGCAAGAAACCAGGTCACGACCATTACCACTGCACGATGATGCAGAAATACCAGACAGTTCCAAATCATTCATATTGCACCTTTTGTAAGTCAGTGGGCCACGACGACAAAGATTTCAAAACTATGGAGCTGATGCGGGAAAGAAAAACAGATGCATATAAAGTACAGGCTGAAATGATGAATGGGAAAGCAGTGCCCTAGTTCAACCAAGCCCCAACCCCATACAATATTGAGCATCAGTAGTATAATATTGTGCAACAACCCTACAATAACGCGCAACCGCAATACAACCCATCGTAGCCCCAATATAATACCACACAGTATAATCAGGCACCACAATATAACACGACGAGAGGTGACCGAGCATGTTACCGAGGAGGAGGACGAGCCATAGGAGGTTTTGGATGTGGTAGAGGACCAGTCACATGTCACAATTTCCAGCAACTAGGACATTATGCAGGTGAATTTCCACTGCCGCCAACGACTTGTATATATTGTCGCGCATCGGATCACAAGACAAAGGAATGTCCAACACTATTAGTACAGATTCAGGAAAAGAGGAACCAAAACAATAAGAATGTTCAATCAATTTCAGCCGAAGCAAGGGATGATGGATGGAACATCAATATAGTCACTCATGGAGGAACGAAAAACAGGGAACGACACAGTTTGATAGGAACCAACACCAAACCAAGAAAGCAGTTCCACATTCCTAAAGAAAAGGAGACTTTTAAGGAATCCAGACAAGAATTTTAGAAGGTGGATGCAACATCGACTTCAACTGCGCAACCAGTCAAGGAAGCCCCAGAATACAAAATTTCATCATCATTGGATCATACCAATGAAAGGCAACCCAACGGACAAGTAAGTAATATCAAAGACTTTTTGCAATCATGTGTAAAAGTATTAAGTGATCCTTCATCTATGAAAATATTGCAAAACATACTAGAGAAATGTGGCAGTGAGATGGAAGAAAAGCTAGAACCAAAAACCACCAATCACCTACACACCTGAGGAAGAACAAGTAGGGAATTTAGACTGAATGCTAACATTGGGGATTTCAATATGGGAGACATTATACTAGACCTAGGATCTGAAGTGAATGCACTACCAAAGAAGACCTAGCAATGCATGGGAGATCCAACATTGAGATACTCAAATGTCCAATTAAAACTAGCAAACCAGCATAGATTCCTACCAATAGGTGGACTAAAATGAGTAACAGTAGATATTGATGGAGTGCGCACTAAAGAAAAATTTGAAGTCATTGAAATAGTATATGGCACAACATCGTACCCAGCACTACTTAGTATGGATTGGGTGTTTGAAAACCAGGCCATAATTAACTTGAAAACAAGGAAAATGACATTTGAATCTGGAGATTACATGGTCATAGCACCACTTGATCCCTCAAAAGGGCATAGGTTCGTAGAACCCACTTGACTGGACTTAGAGGACATCGGACAGTTGTACAGAAAAACTATGCGCGATCAGGATTACATAAACCCAACTGCATACAGGGTACTCAGTTGGAAAAGCATTACTTCATGTGCAACAAACTCAGACACAGGGTTAGAAAATTGGCAACAGAGACTACATAAAGTATCCACGAAAAGATGTGAAAGAATAGATCTTGCAGTACGGTGGATAGGTATAGAAATCAAAGAACCACCCAATTTCCATGGACTAACTAATTTAGAAACATTCTTGACAAAATATGAAGACGAAGTATTATAGAACCAGAGGATACAAGCACTGGATTTAGCACTCAAGGCCACACTCGCAATATGGTGGGGTGCACATAAGGATAATATCACAGACTGGTATCACTGTAAGCGAAAACTGCGCATAAGGTTCGACGCATAACAGAAAAACAACAAACAACAGAAGTACGATGGACACAGAGAACCATCAGAGCAGTTGGAGGCATGTAGAACGCTATGGAAAATGACACCACCTGAGGAATGGACTCATCACTTCGTACATACTTTGGAGGGCATACCAGTGAATTGGTACACAGACTAGGAATTGCGCAAAGGAACTACAACATGGAGAATATTGCAGCAGAACTTTGCAGTCGCTTTCTCATTTGAGCATGAGAACCCCAACATATATGCAGCCCTTAAATGGATAAGAGGAGTAATATTCATCAAAGAACCAGAAATTGAAACTATCACAGAAGAACAACAACGGAATAAGCAGACAGCCAAGGAACTATTGTCATGTTACCATGTACAGGAGGAAGCACCAGACGAAGATGATCCACGCGATATTCATATTGAATAAGTAGAAGAAGAAATAGATGTGCAGGGACCACCCATAGAATCCAAAGTGATTTCTGAACCAATCAAGGTAAACAAAGTTAACAGCGGAACAACTGAACATCCCAAAATGGCCAACATTGGAGACTACTGGGATGATCCAACAGTAGAAAGAATAACAGAGTTTTTGCGTGAATACAACGACCTGTTTCCTACAAAATTTACAGAGATGAAGGGTATAGCAGGAAAACTAGGAGAGATGAAGATACCACTTAGACCTGAAGCGAGACTGATTAGATAGTTACCATATAGACTGAATCCCATATATAAATAGAAATTTAAAGAGGAGATCGACCAGATGCTCGAAGCTGACATAATCGAACCAGTCGAGGAATCAGAATGGATAAGCCTGATGGTAGTACAGGACAAGAAACAAGGAAGAGTGATTAGGATATGCGTCAACTTGAGGAAGTTGAACTATGAATGCCTACACGACCCATTCCCTACACCATTTATGGATGAAGCATTAGAGAATGTGGGGGGACACGAAGCTTACTCATTCACTGATAGATTCTCAGGCTACCATCATATTAAGATAGCACAGGAGGATAGACACAAGACCACGTTCGCGATGGAATGGGGATATTATCAGTACACAGTCATGTCATTTGGACTAAAGAATGCACCCTCCATATTATCCAGAGTGGTCATCGCAGCATTTAAGGAATTCATCCATCATTTTCTTGAAGTATACCTGCATGATTGGACATTTTACAATCTTTTGAAACACGATGTGGAAGTGTTACAACTAATGTTGGAATGATGCAGACAGTGCGAGATATCACTGAATATCAAGAAATTCATATTTGGAACACTGTTTGGGATACTATTGGGCCACATAGTATGCAAACAAGACTTACTAGTGGATCGGACAAAGATCACAATCATTGTGAACTTAACAGCACCAAAAACAGTCCGCCAGTTAAGAGCAACGGTAGGACACACCGGATACTATAGGAAATTCATCAAAGGATATGCACAGATCATAGCACCAATGGAAAATTTGCTAAGGAAAGCTACAAAATATCAATGGAACGATGAGTGTCAACATGGTCTGGACACTTTGAAGGAAAACATGGTTACTACACCAATATTAGTGTTTCCAGACTGGGAAAAGACATTCCATGTGCATGTAGATGCATCAGCGATAGCACTTGGAGATATCTTAACGCAACTAGGAGTAGGAGACTTGGATCACCCGATAGCATTCGCAAGAATAAAACTATCAAACTCAGAAAAGAATTATAACACGACGGAAAGAGAAGGCTTGGCTATGGTTTATGCACTGCAGAAGTTCAGACATTACCTATTGGGGAAACATTTTAAGATGTTTACAGATCACTCAACCCTGAAATACCTAGTCAACAAGCTAGTGTTGGGGGGGAGAATTTGTCGATTGTTATTGTTATTTCAAGAATTTGACTTAGAATTAATATTCAAACTAGGAAAACTCAATGCAGGACCTGACCACCTATCACAGGTCACAAATGGAGAAGAACCCATGAACTTAGAAGACAACTTTCCAGATGCACAGTTATTCTTAGTACATATTGTTGATGACTACTTCGCAGAGATCATCCTGTACTTGAGCACAGGTACCACACCGCAAGAATATACCACCGCACAGAAGAATAACTTGGTAGTCCGTGCAGCCGACTATCAACTGATCACAGGACATCTATACAAGATGGGCACAGATAGCATTTTAAGAAGGTACATGTTAGAGCATAAACGAGCAAGAATTTTAGCAAAATCCCATGAGGGAATGGCAGGAGGGAATTATGCAAGAAAATCTATTGCACAGAAGGTACTCCACGCAGGATTATGGTGGCCAACGATCCATAGAGACTCGAAAGAGTATTGTCAGAGATGCAATGTCTTTCAAAGGGTAGGAAAACCCAACAGAACGGACAAGATGCCATTACGACCGCAAGTGAAATTATAGGCATTTGATAAATGGGCAATAGAATTTGTGGGACCAATTAATCCACTAGCCAAAAGAATAGGGGCAAGATACATCATCATCGCAATGGAATACCTAACAAGATGGGCAGAAGCCGCACCAGTAAAATACTGCAGCGCAGAGACATCTGCACACTTCTTATTTGAACAAGTAATTACTAGGTTTGGGTGCCCAATAGTTTTGATGAGAAACCAAGGAACACACTTAATAAATAGCACCATATGTGCGATGCTCGAAGAGTTTGAAGTTCACCACCAGAAAATCACACTGTATCATCCACAAGCAAATGGCATAGTAGAAGCTTGTAACAAAATTCTAGAGAATGCACTGACAAAGATCTGTAACATCAATAGAGATGACTAGGACCTCAAAGTACCAACAGTATTATGGGCATATAGGATGACATGCAAAAATTTGACAGGGCACACACCATTCAAACTAGTTTATGGCCAAGAAGCAATAGTGCCATTAGAATTTTTAGTACCCATCTTACGCGTAGCATCTATCACACAAATGATTGAACGAGGCGCAATACAACAAAGACTGAATCAACCATTGTCAATAGATGAAGATGAAATCCTGGCAGAATTCCATCAACAAGTGAAGAAATCCAAAGACAAAGCTTGGCACGATCGACACATCGAGAAGAAGATGTTCAAGCAAGGAGATCTAGTATTTCTCTATGATACCAAATCGTTTCAGCACCTGGGAAAGATGAGAATGCATTGGTTAGGACCATACGAGGTAAAATCTGTAACAGATGGAGGATGTGTGTAGTTAAGATATTTAGTAGGCCCAGACCTTAGAGGAATGATCAATGGGAGCCGATGGAAGCTATACAAGGATAGTCAACCACCCACCATGCAGTAAAAATAAAATCAAAAATCAAAAATAAAAATAAAAATAAAAAATAAAAACAAAGAACAAAAAGAGGAAACAAAACTAAAAATCCCGAAGCACACCAGAGATAGAAAATCCACATGAAGTTTGAAACATGAATGCAGAAAAGGCAAGGACAATGGTTACATACCAAAGAAAAACGAGCGAGCAACGGAAAGTCGGCAAAAGCAGTATGACAAGACAGAACTAAGCGAAATTAAGGCACAACAAGGACTGATGGAACATCACATTAAACATGCCAACTAGAAACAACAAAGTAAGCGTAATGGTAAGTATGAAACTACCGTAGATGCATTGAACCCACAGTTATGGTGCATTAATCGCATCATGCAGGAAGCATCCTCGACAAGCTTCATGACAAGCCCATACAACACGTGAGCACGGAAGCAACTAGTCTATTTGTTAAAGGAGAACAGAGAGAGAGCCACAATAGCCAAAACAAATAGAGTGAGACCACAGAGCTCACCAAAGTCATTCAAACTTAGCAAACGTTCGACAGTCACCACTATGGCACCACCGAAGCCTACAGAAAACTAGGCTAGATAGCCAGACCGACTAGGGTTCAAACTAGGTCATGAGGACCACTGGAAAAAAATGAGCAAAAGCAGCCAGAGATCATCAATATCGACAAGATCCCATCCTCAGAGATGATACTGGTGAACTCTACACTGATACTGGAAGAGATTTAGTAGCCACAAGCAGAGGCCATGAAAGAGGATATGCTAGCAACGGCGCAGGAGCCTCAGAATGAGGAAGTGGAAACCCAATGGGAAGTACAACCAAAAAGAAATGAAGCAGTAGTGGAAGTTAACAGAACGACACAGAATCTGGGAGTATAAGGGAAAACAGACGAGTAGCAAGAACCCAGCCTAGGTCAAACAACAGAGGAGACCACTCGAACTACCTTGGCTTGGCTAGAGTGGCTTACAGAGGAGAAACCGAGAGTTTTTGGAACTTCGAACCAACCACTATAGTAGTAAGACAGAGTTCATATACCAAGCTCACCTCACAAGAAACTGGCAGCAGAAATTGTGCTACCACGCATACCATATGGAGTACAGGTAGATCTGAAGCTACTGGGTCACGTCGGGAAGCTCAAGTATTGTGACCATGACGTATCAGATGAAACCAAGTACTTGTAACTTGCACCGAGGTTTTTTATGCAGAACATAGTCGTAAACCAACTTGGAGAAACGATCATCCAACCACATCAGTGGGCAGTTGGACTGGAAAGAACAAGAATTTTAGGTTTACTCAAACTTCCACATTTTTCCAGAGGCTAGTACGCCACTGCATGCGTCAAGAAACTTCTAGCAGTCACACACATAGGGGATATATGGCTGGAAAAACCCATCCCCATAACTATTGAGCTTATCGCACAGATAATAGGACTACCCAGTCGGGGCATGGATCCCGCGTAGATTCTGGACGATAAATCCAAGGAGAAAGCATTAGCAGAGGAAATGAAGAAGAAATATTGTACCACTAGGGGAACAAGAGGCATTATAATCAAACAGATCAACAATGCAGTGACACAATTGGGCGCAAATATCTTAGCCTATAAATTGTTAAGAAAATGCTGCAAAGATGAAGTACCAACAGAAGTCATCGCAGTTGCAGCTCAGTGTGTAGAAGGCACCTTTATGACCTGGGCACCTTATCTATTAAACTTGTTCCAAGTGGACTGGAAGGATGGGCAGGACCTTGGTAAATAATTCCATTACTCATGGCTATTCACCCTCATAGCCTTCATGGGATGGCGGGAACCAGAGTATGTAATTTTTTATACTAGACTGCAACCAGTGGGAACGAGATATCTATTACTAAAATCTGGGCCATAGGCCAGGCATAAGAGGGATAATGGAATCATATTTTAAGCATACCTATGAGACATAAAGGAAGATATCATTCTATCATGGAGAATAACACAAGAGGTTGTCGTGCGATATGGGGATATCGCTAAATTCTGGGCTACACGTCAAGCCATGTGGATACAACCAAGGCAGGATCCAGATAAACAGTGGCTATGGATGCACTACTTCATCAGAGAGGGTGACATCGACATGGTCATCATCAAATGGCTTGATGAATGGAGAATCCCATCCATTCCCCTAGATGTACTGGAAATAACAGCAGAAGGAGAGGCAATACAAGCGAAAACATAGCCTCTGCAAATCCCAGTGCCCAAGAAACCAAGGACGAGACAAAACAAGTCGACTCGGGAAGACGAAGGTTTGAAGCATATAGGAACCCAAAAGGGGCAGAAAGAAACCAACAGATAGTCAAAACAACCTAAGGAAACGCAAGAGACCACCCCAAATCCCATCACACGGGAACCAGGGGGAACGAAAAGACTAGTTGTGTAGAGAGAAGATGCACGCAAGAAATCAAAGGTGAAATGAGAATCACAAAACTATACGATCACGGAGGATGATGGATAAATGATCGTCGAAATGGTCCAGGATTGTCTAGCAGAAGACTTCGATCACGCAGCACATCACAGGGAAAAACTGCAAAAAGAGCTGGCTGAAATGGGACAGCTCCTCAGGACACTAGGGAAGGCCCAAAGAGCAAGTAGTAGCAGAGGCATAGAGCCATCAACAACATAGACCAAAAAAAGAGAGGAGGTAGAAGAACGAGACCCAGTCCTTCCAATGCCACATGCACATGCAATGGTCTACATAAAACCTAGCATGTTGTGAATGGATGAAATCGTGGGACAAACACCATTGAAGGATTTGGACCACATCCAATTGGTCTTGACACGGATGCCATCAATGGCACTATACAAATTGCAGGTTAGCATCGACCACGAAATGCAGTCTCGAGCACATAAAAACTTAGTCGAGCTATAGCAAGAAATAAAGAAGCGGGAAGCACTGAAAAAAAATTCTGAGCAGGCCAAATCCAAAACTCGGGAGGAGAAAGAATGTAGGAATGAACTGGAATGAAGATTGGGAGATATTTTTGGGAAACTTTCGAACACTACGCAAGGAAATGAACTCCCAGCCGCAAAAAAGATCGACCAGATTGCTCAGAAAATTGATCAATATCAGAAGGAGATCGAGGGTATCCGAGAACATCTCACACCAACAACTCCACTGGCAGTAAAGGAGCAAAGGAAGCAGGAAGAAATGACGCAACTGCAGGAGATAGAGCAGCAGGTTAGCACAGTAGCGAAATGTTTCGCTAAAGCAGCGCAACTTTGGACAAGGCTGGAGGAGAATCCACAGGTCCAACACTGGGACAAGGAAGAGGAGAGGATCAATGCAGTGTTCCAAGAACTCAAACAGTGGCAGAAGACCATATCAATCCCAAAACGAGTCAAAGGAACACAAGAGATGAAGAATATGCAGGCATAACTTATCACAGCACAAATGTAGAAACAGGAGCATCAGGCTCAAATAGAACCATTGCAAGAATGGGTAGCATAAGTACCTTCACAGGAAGAAGGAGATAGAACACAAATAGCATAGACACAGGTAGAATGTACAGGATTATTGAGCAACAAAGTGGTAGTTCAGGTAGTGGATACCATTAAGGAGAAATAGAATACCATGCAGGCACTGACAAAAGCAGCAGAGTTGAAGGAAAAGTTCTAGACGATCATCGAGGAGATCGAGGCAACTTAGAAAGATTAGGTGATTTGGGACGAGCCACATGTCAGTTGTTGGGGGCCTGTTGGCACCAGGCCGAAGTGGAAAGAAGGACAATTGTGGGAATTAAAGTGTGCAGAAATGGAAGTAACAGCTGGAGAAAGAACAACATGCGTGCATGCAAGAAAGCGTGCACAAGGAAAGCGACAGTTGGATGAAGAACAACATGTGTGCATGGGAGGAAGACCTAACGTTGGTAAGGTTAGGGTTTTGGTAATTTTTAGTAAGAAGGCTGAAAATCCCAAAATGTATAAATATAGATACACAAGTATCATATAAAAGTTTATGGTTGATTCATTTTTAGATATTAGGTTGGTGTTTTTACTGTAGGTTTATTGTTTGTAAGGGTTTGGGTTCCTATATCGTTCCAATGGAGTAATACATGAATGAATGCGTTATGAAATATTCTTATGTACCATTTTTGTAAGTTGTTGAGCTATAATGGAGGAGAGAATGTAGATCTGAGGATTAGTTCGCAATCTGTAGAGCCTGGTGTGATCTAGTTCACCTCATATAGATCTTACGCATAAGAGGGGAATTGTAAGCGGGCGGCGCCGGAGATGTAGAACTTCCATAATAAAAGAGATAAGAGACAAATATTTGTGGACATAGCCCAGGGGAGGTGAACCACAGTAATAACTATGTAATGTGATGAATGTATGCATCTCTTTACTTTCTTTCTGCAGTTATTGTTATGCTTAATAAATGAGTTAATACATTGTTGTGGAACCCGAATATGCGGCTCGGGAAGTAACCTGTGTAATGGTAATATGTACCCATGAGGAATAAGTAGGTTACACTCATAGCTCGTAGTGCATGGCTCTGGTTAATAAACCCCTATCTCATACTCAATCCTAGGCTGTAAACACCTAAGTCTTACAGCCACCCATTTAAATCTATCTCGGGTGAGACTGCACAATGCATTCCATGTACTGTGTTGCCTTCTGGTTTACCAGGAGGGCCAATAGTTTTAGAGGCTTTGTTGGAAACCCGAAAGACATGAACCCTGGGTCAATAACTCAGATAGATAGGTCGAGAATACCGACCAGAGAATAAAGGATAGCCAACAAAGGCTAATGCATAAATCATAGGATAG
Source organism: Picea engelmannii (assembly GCA_009831015.1). Classification (NCBI taxonomy): domain Eukaryota; kingdom Viridiplantae; phylum Streptophyta; class Pinopsida; order Pinales; family Pinaceae; genus Picea; species Picea engelmannii. The sequence goes on from ML807419.1 coordinate 85,480, forward strand.
CCAGTCTTTAGATAAATATTTAGATGTAGGTTGTTAGTCATGCAGATGTAAGCCAGATTGGCTAGAGGGTTTTTCTTGTGCAGAAAAGAGGGTATGATGTCAATTGTGTCTTAGGTGTGTACCAAGGTTAGACATGTAGCCTTTTATTCATATTGAATAAGACAATAGGAGAACAAAATGCTCAAGTAATGTTGGTTTTCCCGGTTTGGGTTTCCAGTGTAAAATATTTGTGTACTATGTGATTGTTTTGCCATTTATGTTCTTGATTAAATTCTTCTTCTCCTCTACTAGGTTTAGTGTGGAAGTGTCTCTCATTTATTGACACTCTGGTTCTTTTGGTTGGATTGTTTTGGTCACGATGATAGCAGTGGGTACTCCATAAATTATCTATCTCCTTTCATTGTTTTTTGAGTCATAGTCTGAGTATGGGCTCGACTCTGTTTATTTGATCTTAGCCACCACTAATTCTTTTGAGTGACATTCATTAGTGTTGTGCCAAGGTATTTTGTTGAAATCGCACCATTTTCCAGTGTACTTCATCTTCTCGTTACCCTTATTTTCCCATGGCTTAGACTGGTTGTCTTGAGGTTGATTGTTTTGTGAGTCGGGGTTGCCTTTACCATACTTCGATTGTTGTAGATTTGCATACCCAAACTCCCACTTGTTCTACTGATTAAATTTCTACTCGATTTTGACAACATATCGATAAGTGGCTCCCAGTGATTAGATGTCTAGAAATTCCATTTCAATTTGGATGTACCTGTGTAGAGCCTTATGGTATTTTAGAACCAAATGTCATTCAGAGTCTTTGATAACTAGATTAGTGTACAAGGTATGGAAGGTAATTGTGAACTCTGGCACGGTTTGGCCCCTCTTTTGACGCAGTGTGGTCCATCTCATGTATTGGTAATCATAGTTCCCAACAGGGTAATATTGTTCCTTGACGACATCCATAAAAAAATCCTAAGTTGGTTTAGCCTCAAACATTCCATACTCCTATGTGGAAATTTTCTCCGAATAAGTTTCCCACTAATATTTGACATAGGGAACAACCTTAAGGAGCGCAAAGGTGATCTTTTCTCTATCGGAAAATTTTTGGAAAGAGAAATAACATTCTAGCATATTTAACCACTTTTCAAAGCATTCGCATTTATATGACCTTCAAACACGGGAATATCAAAATTAACCTGTACCTTGAAAGGGGCAGCGCTTCCAAAGTGGTTGCTTGATGAATACAAGTCTGTGGTTGTTAGCAGTTGTCGAACAATTTGGGGAAAATGCTCCATCATTTCGTCTGTATGTCGCATGAGGGATTCCTCTAGCAATAGTTGAATAGAATATTATTCTCCCACTGTAAGGTACCAGATCTATTATATTATCAAAATAGAGAAATAATGCAGATAATAATACTGAGATAGCAACAAAATACTGAAATATTGCAGAGATAATAGCAGAAGAACAAATTATATGGAACCAAAACACCAGAATTATACCTTTATTGATAGGAAACAATGTTCACTTGCCTCATCGAGGGCGCAACCTCTAGAAAAGCAGAGCTCTATTACAATAATTTTCCAAGACAAAACTTTTCATACCCTCTACTCTTATTTATACTAAAATTATCTATCCAAAAGAAAAATCTAGAGGAAGATCCTTCTAGAAGCAGAAGCTTCTATTAGGTCTTCTTACAATTGACTTATTGCTAGGTCTTATTAATATTAACCTTTATTACATGGAAATATATTATTCTAACCACTTGAGGGGTTAGGTAGGTTAAGTCCATAACATACCCTCCCCCTTAAAAGCATCCTTGTCCTCAAGGCTTGAGATGAGGAAATTGTTGCAAAATTCTAGATGGCTCCCAGGTGGCATCGGATGGAGTTATATCTTTCCATTTAACTAACACTTCCTTGATGGTGTGTTGATGAAGACGACGCTCACACTGGTCCAAAACTGCTTGTGGCTGCAACCAGATGGATCCTTCTTCATCCAACTTAGGAAGGTTGGTTTGAGTTTGGCACATAGTTCCAATCAGCTTCTTTAAGAAGGAGACATGGAAAACAAGATGGAGCTTGGAAGAACTAGGAAAATTAAACTGATAGGACACTTGTCCCACGCGCTTGAGAACTGTATAAGGACCATACAATTTGGGTGCCAATTTTTGACAATGTTCTTCCTTGAGTGAAGTTTGTTTCTAAGGTTGCATACGAAGAAATACATGGTCGCCTTCAACAAATTGACGTTCTAAGAGACCTTGATCGACATGTTGCTTCATGTGATTCTGATCCATGACCAAATTATCTCTGAGGGTATGGAGAATAGCCTCTCGAACTGTAAGTATTTGTTCAACTTCCTAAACCTTTGAGAAACCTAGCATGTAGGAGAGAATGGAAGGTGGATTTTGTCCATGTACTACTTCAAAAGGAGTCATGTGGGTAGCTCTATGGTAAGAATTGTTGTACCACCATTCATCTAATGGTAACCATTGAGCCCATTGATTTTTCATTTCAGAGGAAAAACACCTCAAATAAGTCTCCAAACACTTGTTGACAACTTCATTTTGATCATCAGTCTGAGGATGATAGGCAGTGTTGATATACAAAAGGGTGCCTTGTAGCCTGAACAGTTCTTGCCAAAAATTGTTGGTGAAAGTGGGGTCTCGATCAGAAAGAATACAATGAGGCATGCCATGAAGCTTGAAGACATGATCCATGAAAGGTTGAGCCACAATGGATGCAGTAAATGGATGTTGAAGAGCATAGAAATGAGCATACTTGGAAAGATGATTAGCTACCACCATGATGATTGACTTATTTCATGATTAAGTAATCCCAAAATGAAATCCATAGATATGTCCCTCCAAATAGCGGGTGGAATCGGAAGCAGTTGGATTGTTTCAAGGGATTTGACTGTTTCTCCCTTGTTACATTGACAAACATCACATTCTACCACCAAAGTGCGAATGTCTGTTTTCATACCATCCTAGAAAAAATAACGTTTGACCCTGTCATAAGTTTTGGTAAACCCTGAGTGGCTAGTTGTGGGAGTAGCATGAATCTCATAAAGCACTGTGGATTTAAGTTGTGACTCTTTAATTAAATACAAATGAACTTTGTAGCGAATTTCATCATTGTGCCAAGAGTACCCTGGGGAAACTGGATTATCATCTTGCAACTATTGGATCAAATGCGAAATTTTAGGATCTTGTAGCCATTCCTGGAGAACATCTTGGAGTCAATCTGGGACAATGAAAGATAGGGAGAAAAGGGGCCCTTCATAATCATATTTTCTAGAAAGAGCGTCAACAACCAAATTTTCTTTGTCTTTCTTGTAAATGATCTCATAATAATATCCAAAGAGCTTAGTTATCCATTTTTGTTTCTCTGGAGAGGAAGGTCGTTGCTCAAAAAATAATTGAGGATTTGATGATATGTCTTAATATGGAAGAGTTTCCCCAAGAGATAAGGGCGCTAGAGATCTATTGCATGCAGAATAGCCAACATTTCATTTTCGTAGATTGATTGGCCCAAATGGCGGTCTGGAAAAAAAATTCTAGTAAAGGTCAAAGGTCTTCCCTCTTGCATAAGGACTACTCCAATTCCTCTCCCGGTGGCATCACATTCTAGAACAAAGGCCTTTGTGAAATCAGGAAGGGCCAAGAACAGAGTAGTGCACATAGATGCCTTCAATTCTTGAAAGGCATGATCAGCTGCGGGAGTCCAAGTGAAAGAATTCTTTTTAAGAAAAGCAGTGAGAGGTGCCACAATCTTTCCATAATTCTGAACAAACTTGTGATAATATCATGTTAAACCCAATTTTGATACAATATTATAGCATCACACTATCAGCATTAACACCACTCCTCCCCTCCTATGTTCTATGAAGATATATTTATACAAAATATTCAATGGGAAGGATAAGAACCAATTCCCCCAAACTTAGAACTAACAAATCAAATTCAATCTGTGTTTTATAAACTAAGAAAAATTGAGAACCGGTCACAACAGTAAATCTGGGCAAATCCTCTTCGAAGAAATGCATGTACACTCCATTGCATGGATTTTCTGAAGAATCAAATCATGAGTCACCTAATTGGGCATGTTCTACACAAAACCCATGTCCTAGAATTTCCAAATTCATCCTCACCAATCTAGAAATCATGTATGAATATTGTTGCCTAGTTGTCTATTTTTGTTGTTATGTTATCTTCATTGATGGCATCGTGTTGACTGGAGCATTGACCGGACCCTTCTCTTTGAGCTCGCTCAGATCCAGGGGGGAATTAAACATCTCATGAAGACCAGGATCAAAACCCATATTTTCAATTATCTTGTAAATGTCTTCAACCAACTTAACGAATGAAGAATTACTAGAACTAGTTTATTCATGAAGAAGCTGATAAAAACAAATTTTCAACACCTAAAAATTGTTAAATAATAAAAACTAAAAGAAAATAATTAAAATAACTTTTTATGGTTTTATTTGGATTTGGTGGAAAAAATAAAAGCAAAATGGAACAAAGGTGAGAGAAAATAGGGTAAATATGGCCGAAATGGTGTTTAATTAGGTGGCTTTTAGCGACAAAATTGAGGACCGACATGTTCAACAACACAGGTATTCCAACAAAGGATGAACACCTTCAGTAACCACTCACACAACCACATCAAAGACAAAAAAAAACCTATCCAATGCGGCCACTTGGAGCAATTTATTAATGCAAAATAAAAATATTACAGAGAGATTTTACAAGAGAGTTTCTCACAATCTATCATTGGAAAATGACCCTCCATTCTCTTTAAATAGAGATCATGGACCAATCGAGTGTTAAGCCACGGATAAATGGTCGTTAATATCAAGGAGAATATGAACCGTCGGATCACTCTATGTCGGGAACAAATCTTGACCGTCGGATTTCCTAACTATAAATGCATACTAAAGAATCACACTAAGAAACACACTTTTACCTAACGACACATTAGACCAATTAGATATTAACTAACTCCTAAGTGTCTAAATATCCTAACATCCCCCCTTAAGAACAACTTAGGATAGGATTGAAGGATTTACAATGTTGACACAATAGGATAAGGAAGGAGGCATTAGAGCCTATCCCCCCTTGATGACAACTTCCTAAACTCCTAACATAGATCAAAGTTTGGAAAACTTTGCTTCTGTAAGAGACTTTGTGAAAATGTCTACAACTTGATATTTTGTAGGGAAAAAGAGCTCTTCAATAACTTGATCATGAATGAGTTTTCTGATGAAGTGCATGTGTAGCTCGATGTTTTTGTTGTGCTGATGTTGAACTAGGTCTTTGGAGATATTGATGGCACTCTGATTGTCACACCAAAGGTTGGTCGGATGTTGATGCTGGAATCCAAAATCTAAAAGGATCTGTCAAAGCCACAAGGCTTCCTGAATTTCATTTACCATTGCTCGATACTCTGCTTCTTTTGAAGAAAGTGCAATAGCATGTTGTTTCTTACAGGCCCAAGTGACAGGTCTTGAACCAAGGCTAAAAAGATAACCTGCAGTAGACTTCTTATCATCAGTGTTATAACACTAATTTGCACCAGACATGCTTACCTAGCATCAGGGCATCTCAGATTCCTTCTTTTCCAAAACACTACTGAACAACTCTTCGTAAAAAAACCTTTTATAAAGGCCCATGCACCCTGCTCCATTACTGCACACATGTACACACTAGCTAACCCAAGACAGTCCACGTGTACCTACAAAAGCATAAAAAAAATAAAGTTGTTGACGGAACACATAGCTTTGGGTGAGTTAACTAAACCTTTCGGTTATGCATGGTCGAGGGTTCGACCAAATACCTAGCTTCTTATAGCCTATAAAAGAAGGGTTAGGGGTCCCATTTGGAAGGGGAGAATCATAGTAAAGAAACTATACCCGCTTGCGCATTCCCTTTGTCCCAACCCTTTAGCCATCCTTGTGCAAAGAGAAATATAGAGCAAAGAAGTTGGAGGACAGTTGAAGAGGAGCCTAGGACCAGGTTCGTGGAGCAGTGGTCGGCTTCATCATTGTAAGTTGATTTGTTGAAGTTAATAATAAAGAAGTACTTTTCATGTCCCACCATATGAGGTTTTCATCGTTTATTGCATACATATTGATTGAATCTCTAACCCATTAATCTGCAGATCAAATGCATGTGGAGTTATTTTTTTATCTTGTGTGAATGTAGGTCAGCCTTAGGAGGAGAGCTGCAGTCAAAGAGCGATCAAGCGTGAAGAAGGATCGATATCAAACGCCCGAAATAAGGTATGCTCACTTGATCTTCTTAACTACGTATTTTCTTAAGAATAATGGGGATTAGGTCCAGGACGACCGTAGAAAGTAGGAATCTTTAGGTCTTTTATGCATGCATAATAAAACCCTAAGTGCTAGTCCATAGAGGTATTTCCCACTCACAACAGAATTGGCGACCATACTGGGGATTATCTAGGGTTTCTAGGAATATTTTTTGGGTATCTTTAAGAACTGGTTTCATTTTTTGTTTTTAAAGTTTCTGCAAAAGTCTGAGCTAACAGATATTCTAGTCTTCCATACCAGTTATCTCTATTTTTTTGTTGGACCGTATTTTTTTCCAAGACCCACAAAGGTACACACAGCCTATATAAGGTCTTCACGCATGTACCCATGCCCTACATTCTCAGAGTTCATGTGTACACGGTAGTTGAGGAAGTGTCAGTTGCATGCGTGATTCCATAAAAAAAAAATTTAAGAGGGAGTCATCCTCTTCCCTGTCAAAATTAGTCCTTCTCAAGGGTTTTCTGGAACTCTTTCTAGTCTTTGTTGTTTGCAGTCTATAGCTTAGGTTTCACCTCAGATTGGTTTGTTCTATGAAGTTTTCCTTGAATTGTTTTTTTTTTTCTGTTAAAGTAAGTGTCTGAGTCTTCAAGAGATTCTGGTTCTTAGTACCAGTAGTCTCTACCTGGATTGGCTTGCTTGGCTTTTCATTTGTCTCAAAATTTCAGAGATACACATGGCATGTATAAGGCCAGCACCCGTGTACACGCTCTCTGACTTTACACATCTTGCATGCACACACTTGTTGTTGAACTGTTAGCAGTGTGCTTATGGAGAATTTTTTTTGTTGAAAGTGAGGCAGTCATCCTTTCCTTTGAAAAGAGTTATAACTCTCAGGTTTTTGGGTCTCTGTCATAGCGGTCAGTAACTTAGGTTTGATCACAGCAATAGCTTTCTTTTTTCATTTACAAGTTTTCCTCAAAATTTTCTTTTATAGGGTTTTTAGACAAGTGTGAGAGTCCAATTTTAATTTGTTTGTGTGATTTTTAAAGTGACTCTTTGCGATCTAC
>ML807419.1:92916-119880 GCA_009831015.1 Picea engelmannii
GTATGGATTGGGTGTTTGAAAACCAGGCCATAATTAACTTGAAAACAAGGAAAATGACATTTGAATCTGGAGATTACATGGTCATAGCACCACTTGATCCCTCAAAAGGGCATAGGTTCGTAGAACCCACTTGACTGGACTTAGAGGACATCGGACAGTTGTACAGAAAAACTATGCGCGATCAGGATTACATAAACCCAACTGCATACAGGGTACTCAGTTGGAAAAGCATTACTTCATGTGCAACAAACTCAGACACAGGGTTAGAAAATTGGCAACAGAGACTACATAAAGTATCCACGAAAAGATGTGAAAGAATAGATCTTGCAGTACGGTGGATAGGTATAGAAATCAAAGAACCACCCAATTTCCATGGACTAACTAATTTAGAAACATTCTTGACAAAATATGAAGACGAAGTATTATAGAACCAGAGGATACAAGCACTGGATTTAGCACTCAAGGCCACACTCGCAATATGGTGGGGTGCACATAAGGATAATATCACAGACTGGTATCACTGTAAGCGAAAACTGCGCATAAGGTTCGACGCATAACAGAAAAACAACAAACAACAGAAGTACGATGGACACAGAGAACCATCAGAGCAGTTGGAGGCATGTAGAACGCTATGGAAAATGACACCACCTGAGGAATGGACTCATCACTTCGTACATACTTTGGAGGGCATACCAGTGAATTGGTACACAGACTAGGAATTGCGCAAAGGAACTACAACATGGAGAATATTGCAGCAGAACTTTGCAGTCGCTTTCTCATTTGAGCATGAGAACCCCAACATATATGCAGCCCTTAAATGGATAAGAGGAGTAATATTCATCAAAGAACCAGAAATTGAAACTATCACAGAAGAACAACAACGGAATAAGCAGACAGCCAAGGAACTATTGTCATGTTACCATGTACAGGAGGAAGCACCAGACGAAGATGATCCACGCGATATTCATATTGAATAAGTAGAAGAAGAAATAGATGTGCAGGGACCACCCATAGAATCCAAAGTGATTTCTGAACCAATCAAGGTAAACAAAGTTAACAGCGGAACAACTGAACATCCCAAAATGGCCAACATTGGAGACTACTGGGATGATCCAACAGTAGAAAGAATAACAGAGTTTTTGCGTGAATACAACGACCTGTTTCCTACAAAATTTACAGAGATGAAGGGTATAGCAGGAAAACTAGGAGAGATGAAGATACCACTTAGACCTGAAGCGAGACTGATTAGATAGTTACCATATAGACTGAATCCCATATATAAATAGAAATTTAAAGAGGAGATCGACCAGATGCTCGAAGCTGACATAATCGAACCAGTCGAGGAATCAGAATGGATAAGCCTGATGGTAGTACAGGACAAGAAACAAGGAAGAGTGATTAGGATATGCGTCAACTTGAGGAAGTTGAACTATGAATGCCTACACGACCCATTCCCTACACCATTTATGGATGAAGCATTAGAGAATGTGGGGGGACACGAAGCTTACTCATTCACTGATAGATTCTCAGGCTACCATCATATTAAGATAGCACAGGAGGATAGACACAAGACCACGTTCGCGATGGAATGGGGATATTATCAGTACACAGTCATGTCATTTGGACTAAAGAATGCACCCTCCATATTATCCAGAGTGGTCATCGCAGCATTTAAGGAATTCATCCATCATTTTCTTGAAGTATACCTGCATGATTGGACATTTTACAATCTTTTGAAACACGATGTGGAAGTGTTACAACTAATGTTGGAATGATGCAGACAGTGCGAGATATCACTGAATATCAAGAAATTCATATTTGGAACACTGTTTGGGATACTATTGGGCCACATAGTATGCAAACAAGACTTACTAGTGGATCGGACAAAGATCACAATCATTGTGAACTTAACAGCACCAAAAACAGTCCGCCAGTTAAGAGCAACGGTAGGACACACCGGATACTATAGGAAATTCATCAAAGGATATGCACAGATCATAGCACCAATGGAAAATTTGCTAAGGAAAGCTACAAAATATCAATGGAACGATGAGTGTCAACATGGTCTGGACACTTTGAAGGAAAACATGGTTACTACACCAATATTAGTGTTTCCAGACTGGGAAAAGACATTCCATGTGCATGTAGATGCATCAGCGATAGCACTTGGAGATATCTTAACGCAACTAGGAGTAGGAGACTTGGATCACCCGATAGCATTCGCAAGAATAAAACTATCAAACTCAGAAAAGAATTATAACACGACGGAAAGAGAAGGCTTGGCTATGGTTTATGCACTGCAGAAGTTCAGACATTACCTATTGGGGAAACATTTTAAGATGTTTACAGATCACTCAACCCTGAAATACCTAGTCAACAAGCTAGTGTTGGGGGGGAGAATTTGTCGATTGTTATTGTTATTTCAAGAATTTGACTTAGAATTAATATTCAAACTAGGAAAACTCAATGCAGGACCTGACCACCTATCACAGGTCACAAATGGAGAAGAACCCATGAACTTAGAAGACAACTTTCCAGATGCACAGTTATTCTTAGTACATATTGTTGATGACTACTTCGCAGAGATCATCCTGTACTTGAGCACAGGTACCACACCGCAAGAATATACCACCGCACAGAAGAATAACTTGGTAGTCCGTGCAGCCGACTATCAACTGATCACAGGACATCTATACAAGATGGGCACAGATAGCATTTTAAGAAGGTACATGTTAGAGCATAAACGAGCAAGAATTTTAGCAAAATCCCATGAGGGAATGGCAGGAGGGAATTATGCAAGAAAATCTATTGCACAGAAGGTACTCCACGCAGGATTATGGTGGCCAACGATCCATAGAGACTCGAAAGAGTATTGTCAGAGATGCAATGTCTTTCAAAGGGTAGGAAAACCCAACAGAACGGACAAGATGCCATTACGACCGCAAGTGAAATTATAGGCATTTGATAAATGGGCAATAGAATTTGTGGGACCAATTAATCCACTAGCCAAAAGAATAGGGGCAAGATACATCATCATCGCAATGGAATACCTAACAAGATGGGCAGAAGCCGCACCAGTAAAATACTGCAGCGCAGAGACATCTGCACACTTCTTATTTGAACAAGTAATTACTAGGTTTGGGTGCCCAATAGTTTTGATGAGAAACCAAGGAACACACTTAATAAATAGCACCATATGTGCGATGCTCGAAGAGTTTGAAGTTCACCACCAGAAAATCACACTGTATCATCCACAAGCAAATGGCATAGTAGAAGCTTGTAACAAAATTCTAGAGAATGCACTGACAAAGATCTGTAACATCAATAGAGATGACTAGGACCTCAAAGTACCAACAGTATTATGGGCATATAGGATGACATGCAAAAATTTGACAGGGCACACACCATTCAAACTAGTTTATGGCCAAGAAGCAATAGTGCCATTAGAATTTTTAGTACCCATCTTACGCGTAGCATCTATCACACAAATGATTGAACGAGGCGCAATACAACAAAGACTGAATCAACCATTGTCAATAGATGAAGATGAAATCCTGGCAGAATTCCATCAACAAGTGAAGAAATCCAAAGACAAAGCTTGGCACGATCGACACATCGAGAAGAAGATGTTCAAGCAAGGAGATCTAGTATTTCTCTATGATACCAAATCGTTTCAGCACCTGGGAAAGATGAGAATGCATTGGTTAGGACCATACGAGGTAAAATCTGTAACAGATGGAGGATGTGTGTAGTTAAGATATTTAGTAGGCCCAGACCTTAGAGGAATGATCAATGGGAGCCGATGGAAGCTATACAAGGATAGTCAACCACCCACCATGCAGTAAAAATAAAATCAAAAATCAAAAATAAAAATAAAAATAAAAAATAAAAACAAAGAACAAAAAGAGGAAACAAAACTAAAAATCCCGAAGCACACCAGAGATAGAAAATCCACATGAAGTTTGAAACATGAATGCAGAAAAGGCAAGGACAATGGTTACATACCAAAGAAAAACGAGCGAGCAACGGAAAGTCGGCAAAAGCAGTATGACAAGACAGAACTAAGCGAAATTAAGGCACAACAAGGACTGATGGAACATCACATTAAACATGCCAACTAGAAACAACAAAGTAAGCGTAATGGTAAGTATGAAACTACCGTAGATGCATTGAACCCACAGTTATGGTGCATTAATCGCATCATGCAGGAAGCATCCTCGACAAGCTTCATGACAAGCCCATACAACACGTGAGCACGGAAGCAACTAGTCTATTTGTTAAAGGAGAACAGAGAGAGAGCCACAATAGCCAAAACAAATAGAGTGAGACCACAGAGCTCACCAAAGTCATTCAAACTTAGCAAACGTTCGACAGTCACCACTATGGCACCACCGAAGCCTACAGAAAACTAGGCTAGATAGCCAGACCGACTAGGGTTCAAACTAGGTCATGAGGACCACTGGAAAAAAATGAGCAAAAGCAGCCAGAGATCATCAATATCGACAAGATCCCATCCTCAGAGATGATACTGGTGAACTCTACACTGATACTGGAAGAGATTTAGTAGCCACAAGCAGAGGCCATGAAAGAGGATATGCTAGCAACGGCGCAGGAGCCTCAGAATGAGGAAGTGGAAACCCAATGGGAAGTACAACCAAAAAGAAATGAAGCAGTAGTGGAAGTTAACAGAACGACACAGAATCTGGGAGTATAAGGGAAAACAGACGAGTAGCAAGAACCCAGCCTAGGTCAAACAACAGAGGAGACCACTCGAACTACCTTGGCTTGGCTAGAGTGGCTTACAGAGGAGAAACCGAGAGTTTTTGGAACTTCGAACCAACCACTATAGTAGTAAGACAGAGTTCATATACCAAGCTCACCTCACAAGAAACTGGCAGCAGAAATTGTGCTACCACGCATACCATATGGAGTACAGGTAGATCTGAAGCTACTGGGTCACGTCGGGAAGCTCAAGTATTGTGACCATGACGTATCAGATGAAACCAAGTACTTGTAACTTGCACCGAGGTTTTTTATGCAGAACATAGTCGTAAACCAACTTGGAGAAACGATCATCCAACCACATCAGTGGGCAGTTGGACTGGAAAGAACAAGAATTTTAGGTTTACTCAAACTTCCACATTTTTCCAGAGGCTAGTACGCCACTGCATGCGTCAAGAAACTTCTAGCAGTCACACACATAGGGGATATATGGCTGGAAAAACCCATCCCCATAACTATTGAGCTTATCGCACAGATAATAGGACTACCCAGTCGGGGCATGGATCCCGCGTAGATTCTGGACGATAAATCCAAGGAGAAAGCATTAGCAGAGGAAATGAAGAAGAAATATTGTACCACTAGGGGAACAAGAGGCATTATAATCAAACAGATCAACAATGCAGTGACACAATTGGGCGCAAATATCTTAGCCTATAAATTGTTAAGAAAATGCTGCAAAGATGAAGTACCAACAGAAGTCATCGCAGTTGCAGCTCAGTGTGTAGAAGGCACCTTTATGACCTGGGCACCTTATCTATTAAACTTGTTCCAAGTGGACTGGAAGGATGGGCAGGACCTTGGTAAATAATTCCATTACTCATGGCTATTCACCCTCATAGCCTTCATGGGATGGCGGGAACCAGAGTATGTAATTTTTTATACTAGACTGCAACCAGTGGGAACGAGATATCTATTACTAAAATCTGGGCCATAGGCCAGGCATAAGAGGGATAATGGAATCATATTTTAAGCATACCTATGAGACATAAAGGAAGATATCATTCTATCATGGAGAATAACACAAGAGGTTGTCGTGCGATATGGGGATATCGCTAAATTCTGGGCTACACGTCAAGCCATGTGGATACAACCAAGGCAGGATCCAGATAAACAGTGGCTATGGATGCACTACTTCATCAGAGAGGGTGACATCGACATGGTCATCATCAAATGGCTTGATGAATGGAGAATCCCATCCATTCCCCTAGATGTACTGGAAATAACAGCAGAAGGAGAGGCAATACAAGCGAAAACATAGCCTCTGCAAATCCCAGTGCCCAAGAAACCAAGGACGAGACAAAACAAGTCGACTCGGGAAGACGAAGGTTTGAAGCATATAGGAACCCAAAAGGGGCAGAAAGAAACCAACAGATAGTCAAAACAACCTAAGGAAACGCAAGAGACCACCCCAAATCCCATCACACGGGAACCAGGGGGAACGAAAAGACTAGTTGTGTAGAGAGAAGATGCACGCAAGAAATCAAAGGTGAAATGAGAATCACAAAACTATACGATCACGGAGGATGATGGATAAATGATCGTCGAAATGGTCCAGGATTGTCTAGCAGAAGACTTCGATCACGCAGCACATCACAGGGAAAAACTGCAAAAAGAGCTGGCTGAAATGGGACAGCTCCTCAGGACACTAGGGAAGGCCCAAAGAGCAAGTAGTAGCAGAGGCATAGAGCCATCAACAACATAGACCAAAAAAAGAGAGGAGGTAGAAGAACGAGACCCAGTCCTTCCAATGCCACATGCACATGCAATGGTCTACATAAAACCTAGCATGTTGTGAATGGATGAAATCGTGGGACAAACACCATTGAAGGATTTGGACCACATCCAATTGGTCTTGACACGGATGCCATCAATGGCACTATACAAATTGCAGGTTAGCATCGACCACGAAATGCAGTCTCGAGCACATAAAAACTTAGTCGAGCTATAGCAAGAAATAAAGAAGCGGGAAGCACTGAAAAAAAATTCTGAGCAGGCCAAATCCAAAACTCGGGAGGAGAAAGAATGTAGGAATGAACTGGAATGAAGATTGGGAGATATTTTTGGGAAACTTTCGAACACTACGCAAGGAAATGAACTCCCAGCCGCAAAAAAGATCGACCAGATTGCTCAGAAAATTGATCAATATCAGAAGGAGATCGAGGGTATCCGAGAACATCTCACACCAACAACTCCACTGGCAGTAAAGGAGCAAAGGAAGCAGGAAGAAATGACGCAACTGCAGGAGATAGAGCAGCAGGTTAGCACAGTAGCGAAATGTTTCGCTAAAGCAGCGCAACTTTGGACAAGGCTGGAGGAGAATCCACAGGTCCAACACTGGGACAAGGAAGAGGAGAGGATCAATGCAGTGTTCCAAGAACTCAAACAGTGGCAGAAGACCATATCAATCCCAAAACGAGTCAAAGGAACACAAGAGATGAAGAATATGCAGGCATAACTTATCACAGCACAAATGTAGAAACAGGAGCATCAGGCTCAAATAGAACCATTGCAAGAATGGGTAGCATAAGTACCTTCACAGGAAGAAGGAGATAGAACACAAATAGCATAGACACAGGTAGAATGTACAGGATTATTGAGCAACAAAGTGGTAGTTCAGGTAGTGGATACCATTAAGGAGAAATAGAATACCATGCAGGCACTGACAAAAGCAGCAGAGTTGAAGGAAAAGTTCTAGACGATCATCGAGGAGATCGAGGCAACTTAGAAAGATTAGGTGATTTGGGACGAGCCACATGTCAGTTGTTGGGGGCCTGTTGGCACCAGGCCGAAGTGGAAAGAAGGACAATTGTGGGAATTAAAGTGTGCAGAAATGGAAGTAACAGCTGGAGAAAGAACAACATGCGTGCATGCAAGAAAGCGTGCACAAGGAAAGCGACAGTTGGATGAAGAACAACATGTGTGCATGGGAGGAAGACCTAACGTTGGTAAGGTTAGGGTTTTGGTAATTTTTAGTAAGAAGGCTGAAAATCCCAAAATGTATAAATATAGATACACAAGTATCATATAAAAGTTTATGGTTGATTCATTTTTAGATATTAGGTTGGTGTTTTTACTGTAGGTTTATTGTTTGTAAGGGTTTGGGTTCCTATATCGTTCCAATGGAGTAATACATGAATGAATGCGTTATGAAATATTCTTATGTACCATTTTTGTAAGTTGTTGAGCTATAATGGAGGAGAGAATGTAGATCTGAGGATTAGTTCGCAATCTGTAGAGCCTGGTGTGATCTAGTTCACCTCATATAGATCTTACGCATAAGAGGGGAATTGTAAGCGGGCGGCGCCGGAGATGTAGAACTTCCATAATAAAAGAGATAAGAGACAAATATTTGTGGACATAGCCCAGGGGAGGTGAACCACAGTAATAACTATGTAATGTGATGAATGTATGCATCTCTTTACTTTCTTTCTGCAGTTATTGTTATGCTTAATAAATGAGTTAATACATTGTTGTGGAACCCGAATATGCGGCTCGGGAAGTAACCTGTGTAATGGTAATATGTACCCATGAGGAATAAGTAGGTTACACTCATAGCTCGTAGTGCATGGCTCTGGTTAATAAACCCCTATCTCATACTCAATCCTAGGCTGTAAACACCTAAGTCTTACAGCCACCCATTTAAATCTATCTCGGGTGAGACTGCACAATGCATTCCATGTACTGTGTTGCCTTCTGGTTTACCAGGAGGGCCAATAGTTTTAGAGGCTTTGTTGGAAACCCGAAAGACATGAACCCTGGGTCAATAACTCAGATAGATAGGTCGAGAATACCGACCAGAGAATAAAGGATAGCCAACAAAGGCTAATGCATAAATCATAGGATAGCCAGTCTTTAGATAAATATTTAGATGTAGGTTGTTAGTCATGCAGATGTAAGCCAGATTGGCTAGAGGGTTTTTCTTGTGCAGAAAAGAGGGTATGATGTCAATTGTGTCTTAGGTGTGTACCAAGGTTAGACATGTAGCCTTTTATTCATATTGAATAAGACAATAGGAGAACAAAATGCTCAAGTAATGTTGGTTTTCCCGGTTTGGGTTTCCAGTGTAAAATATTTGTGTACTATGTGATTGTTTTGCCATTTATGTTCTTGATTAAATTCTTCTTCTCCTCTACTAGGTTTAGTGTGGAAGTGTCTCTCATTTATTGACACTCTGGTTCTTTTGGTTGGATTGTTTTGGTCACGATGATAGCAGTGGGTACTCCATAAATTATCTATCTCCTTTCATTGTTTTTTGAGTCATAGTCTGAGTATGGGCTCGACTCTGTTTATTTGATCTTAGCCACCACTAATTCTTTTGAGTGACATTCATTAGTGTTGTGCCAAGGTATTTTGTTGAAATCGCACCATTTTCCAGTGTACTTCATCTTCTCGTTACCCTTATTTTCCCATGGCTTAGACTGGTTGTCTTGAGGTTGATTGTTTTGTGAGTCGGGGTTGCCTTTACCATACTTCGATTGTTGTAGATTTGCATACCCAAACTCCCACTTGTTCTACTGATTAAATTTCTACTCGATTTTGACAACATATCGATAAGTGGCTCCCAGTGATTAGATGTCTAGAAATTCCATTTCAATTTGGATGTACCTGTGTAGAGCCTTATGGTATTTTAGAACCAAATGTCATTCAGAGTCTTTGATAACTAGATTAGTGTACAAGGTATGGAAGGTAATTGTGAACTCTGGCACGGTTTGGCCCCTCTTTTGACGCAGTGTGGTCCATCTCATGTATTGGTAATCATAGTTCCCAACAGGGTAATATTGTTCCTTGACGACATCCATAAAAAAATCCTAAGTTGGTTTAGCCTCAAACATTCCATACTCCTATGTGGAAATTTTCTCCGAATAAGTTTCCCACTAATATTTGACATAGGGAACAACCTTAAGGAGCGCAAAGGTGATCTTTTCTCTATCGGAAAATTTTTGGAAAGAGAAATAACATTCTAGCATATTTAACCACTTTTCAAAGCATTCGCATTTATATGACCTTCAAACACGGGAATATCAAAATTAACCTGTACCTTGAAAGGGGCAGCGCTTCCAAAGTGGTTGCTTGATGAATACAAGTCTGTGGTTGTTAGCAGTTGTCGAACAATTTGGGGAAAATGCTCCATCATTTCGTCTGTATGTCGCATGAGGGATTCCTCTAGCAATAGTTGAATAGAATATTATTCTCCCACTGTAAGGTACCAGATCTATTATATTATCAAAATAGAGAAATAATGCAGATAATAATACTGAGATAGCAACAAAATACTGAAATATTGCAGAGATAATAGCAGAAGAACAAATTATATGGAACCAAAACACCAGAATTATACCTTTATTGATAGGAAACAATGTTCACTTGCCTCATCGAGGGCGCAACCTCTAGAAAAGCAGAGCTCTATTACAATAATTTTCCAAGACAAAACTTTTCATACCCTCTACTCTTATTTATACTAAAATTATCTATCCAAAAGAAAAATCTAGAGGAAGATCCTTCTAGAAGCAGAAGCTTCTATTAGGTCTTCTTACAATTGACTTATTGCTAGGTCTTATTAATATTAACCTTTATTACATGGAAATATATTATTCTAACCACTTGAGGGGTTAGGTAGGTTAAGTCCATAACATACCCTCCCCCTTAAAAGCATCCTTGTCCTCAAGGCTTGAGATGAGGAAATTGTTGCAAAATTCTAGATGGCTCCCAGGTGGCATCGGATGGAGTTATATCTTTCCATTTAACTAACACTTCCTTGATGGTGTGTTGATGAAGACGACGCTCACACTGGTCCAAAACTGCTTGTGGCTGCAACCAGATGGATCCTTCTTCATCCAACTTAGGAAGGTTGGTTTGAGTTTGGCACATAGTTCCAATCAGCTTCTTTAAGAAGGAGACATGGAAAACAAGATGGAGCTTGGAAGAACTAGGAAAATTAAACTGATAGGACACTTGTCCCACGCGCTTGAGAACTGTATAAGGACCATACAATTTGGGTGCCAATTTTTGACAATGTTCTTCCTTGAGTGAAGTTTGTTTCTAAGGTTGCATACGAAGAAATACATGGTCGCCTTCAACAAATTGACGTTCTAAGAGACCTTGATCGACATGTTGCTTCATGTGATTCTGATCCATGACCAAATTATCTCTGAGGGTATGGAGAATAGCCTCTCGAACTGTAAGTATTTGTTCAACTTCCTAAACCTTTGAGAAACCTAGCATGTAGGAGAGAATGGAAGGTGGATTTTGTCCATGTACTACTTCAAAAGGAGTCATGTGGGTAGCTCTATGGTAAGAATTGTTGTACCACCATTCATCTAATGGTAACCATTGAGCCCATTGATTTTTCATTTCAGAGGAAAAACACCTCAAATAAGTCTCCAAACACTTGTTGACAACTTCATTTTGATCATCAGTCTGAGGATGATAGGCAGTGTTGATATACAAAAGGGTGCCTTGTAGCCTGAACAGTTCTTGCCAAAAATTGTTGGTGAAAGTGGGGTCTCGATCAGAAAGAATACAATGAGGCATGCCATGAAGCTTGAAGACATGATCCATGAAAGGTTGAGCCACAATGGATGCAGTAAATGGATGTTGAAGAGCATAGAAATGAGCATACTTGGAAAGATGATTAGCTACCACCATGATGATTGACTTATTTCATGATTAAGTAATCCCAAAATGAAATCCATAGATATGTCCCTCCAAATAGCGGGTGGAATCGGAAGCAGTTGGATTGTTTCAAGGGATTTGACTGTTTCTCCCTTGTTACATTGACAAACATCACATTCTACCACCAAAGTGCGAATGTCTGTTTTCATACCATCCTAGAAAAAATAACGTTTGACCCTGTCATAAGTTTTGGTAAACCCTGAGTGGCTAGTTGTGGGAGTAGCATGAATCTCATAAAGCACTGTGGATTTAAGTTGTGACTCTTTAATTAAATACAAATGAACTTTGTAGCGAATTTCATCATTGTGCCAAGAGTACCCTGGGGAAACTGGATTATCATCTTGCAACTATTGGATCAAATGCGAAATTTTAGGATCTTGTAGCCATTCCTGGAGAACATCTTGGAGTCAATCTGGGACAATGAAAGATAGGGAGAAAAGGGGCCCTTCATAATCATATTTTCTAGAAAGAGCGTCAACAACCAAATTTTCTTTGTCTTTCTTGTAAATGATCTCATAATAATATCCAAAGAGCTTAGTTATCCATTTTTGTTTCTCTGGAGAGGAAGGTCGTTGCTCAAAAAATAATTGAGGATTTGATGATATGTCTTAATATGGAAGAGTTTCCCCAAGAGATAAGGGCGCTAGAGATCTATTGCATGCAGAATAGCCAACATTTCATTTTCGTAGATTGATTGGCCCAAATGGCGGTCTGGAAAAAAAATTCTAGTAAAGGTCAAAGGTCTTCCCTCTTGCATAAGGACTACTCCAATTCCTCTCCCGGTGGCATCACATTCTAGAACAAAGGCCTTTGTGAAATCAGGAAGGGCCAAGAACAGAGTAGTGCACATAGATGCCTTCAATTCTTGAAAGGCATGATCAGCTGCGGGAGTCCAAGTGAAAGAATTCTTTTTAAGAAAAGCAGTGAGAGGTGCCACAATCTTTCCATAATTCTGAACAAACTTGTGATAATATCATGTTAAACCCAATTTTGATACAATATTATAGCATCACACTATCAGCATTAACACCACTCCTCCCCTCCTATGTTCTATGAAGATATATTTATACAAAATATTCAATGGGAAGGATAAGAACCAATTCCCCCAAACTTAGAACTAACAAATCAAATTCAATCTGTGTTTTATAAACTAAGAAAAATTGAGAACCGGTCACAACAGTAAATCTGGGCAAATCCTCTTCGAAGAAATGCATGTACACTCCATTGCATGGATTTTCTGAAGAATCAAATCATGAGTCACCTAATTGGGCATGTTCTACACAAAACCCATGTCCTAGAATTTCCAAATTCATCCTCACCAATCTAGAAATCATGTATGAATATTGTTGCCTAGTTGTCTATTTTTGTTGTTATGTTATCTTCATTGATGGCATCGTGTTGACTGGAGCATTGACCGGACCCTTCTCTTTGAGCTCGCTCAGATCCAGGGGGGAATTAAACATCTCATGAAGACCAGGATCAAAACCCATATTTTCAATTATCTTGTAAATGTCTTCAACCAACTTAACGAATGAAGAATTACTAGAACTAGTTTATTCATGAAGAAGCTGATAAAAACAAATTTTCAACACCTAAAAATTGTTAAATAATAAAAACTAAAAGAAAATAATTAAAATAACTTTTTATGGTTTTATTTGGATTTGGTGGAAAAAATAAAAGCAAAATGGAACAAAGGTGAGAGAAAATAGGGTAAATATGGCCGAAATGGTGTTTAATTAGGTGGCTTTTAGCGACAAAATTGAGGACCGACATGTTCAACAACACAGGTATTCCAACAAAGGATGAACACCTTCAGTAACCACTCACACAACCACATCAAAGACAAAAAAAAACCTATCCAATGCGGCCACTTGGAGCAATTTATTAATGCAAAATAAAAATATTACAGAGAGATTTTACAAGAGAGTTTCTCACAATCTATCATTGGAAAATGACCCTCCATTCTCTTTAAATAGAGATCATGGACCAATCGAGTGTTAAGCCACGGATAAATGGTCGTTAATATCAAGGAGAATATGAACCGTCGGATCACTCTATGTCGGGAACAAATCTTGACCGTCGGATTTCCTAACTATAAATGCATACTAAAGAATCACACTAAGAAACACACTTTTACCTAACGACACATTAGACCAATTAGATATTAACTAACTCCTAAGTGTCTAAATATCCTAACATCCCCCCTTAAGAACAACTTAGGATAGGATTGAAGGATTTACAATGTTGACACAATAGGATAAGGAAGGAGGCATTAGAGCCTATCCCCCCTTGATGACAACTTCCTAAACTCCTAACATAGATCAAAGTTTGGAAAACTTTGCTTCTGTAAGAGACTTTGTGAAAATGTCTACAACTTGATATTTTGTAGGGAAAAAGAGCTCTTCAATAACTTGATCATGAATGAGTTTTCTGATGAAGTGCATGTGTAGCTCGATGTTTTTGTTGTGCTGATGTTGAACTAGGTCTTTGGAGATATTGATGGCACTCTGATTGTCACACCAAAGGTTGGTCGGATGTTGATGCTGGAATCCAAAATCTAAAAGGATCTGTCAAAGCCACAAGGCTTCCTGAATTTCATTTACCATTGCTCGATACTCTGCTTCTTTTGAAGAAAGTGCAATAGCATGTTGTTTCTTACAGGCCCAAGTGACAGGTCTTGAACCAAGGCTAAAAAGATAACCTGCAGTAGACTTCTTATCATCAGTGTTATAACACTAATTTGCACCAGACATGCTTACCTAGCATCAGGGCATCTCAGATTCCTTCTTTTCCAAAACACTACTGAACAACTCTTCGTAAAAAAACCTTTTATAAAGGCCCATGCACCCTGCTCCATTACTGCACACATGTACACACTAGCTAACCCAAGACAGTCCACGTGTACCTACAAAAGCATAAAAAAAATAAAGTTGTTGACGGAACACATAGCTTTGGGTGAGTTAACTAAACCTTTCGGTTATGCATGGTCGAGGGTTCGACCAAATACCTAGCTTCTTATAGCCTATAAAAGAAGGGTTAGGGGTCCCATTTGGAAGGGGAGAATCATAGTAAAGAAACTATACCCGCTTGCGCATTCCCTTTGTCCCAACCCTTTAGCCATCCTTGTGCAAAGAGAAATATAGAGCAAAGAAGTTGGAGGACAGTTGAAGAGGAGCCTAGGACCAGGTTCGTGGAGCAGTGGTCGGCTTCATCATTGTAAGTTGATTTGTTGAAGTTAATAATAAAGAAGTACTTTTCATGTCCCACCATATGAGGTTTTCATCGTTTATTGCATACATATTGATTGAATCTCTAACCCATTAATCTGCAGATCAAATGCATGTGGAGTTATTTTTTTATCTTGTGTGAATGTAGGTCAGCCTTAGGAGGAGAGCTGCAGTCAAAGAGCGATCAAGCGTGAAGAAGGATCGATATCAAACGCCCGAAATAAGGTATGCTCACTTGATCTTCTTAACTACGTATTTTCTTAAGAATAATGGGGATTAGGTCCAGGACGACCGTAGAAAGTAGGAATCTTTAGGTCTTTTATGCATGCATAATAAAACCCTAAGTGCTAGTCCATAGAGGTATTTCCCACTCACAACAGAATTGGCGACCATACTGGGGATTATCTAGGGTTTCTAGGAATATTTTTTGGGTATCTTTAAGAACTGGTTTCATTTTTTGTTTTTAAAGTTTCTGCAAAAGTCTGAGCTAACAGATATTCTAGTCTTCCATACCAGTTATCTCTATTTTTTTGTTGGACCGTATTTTTTTCCAAGACCCACAAAGGTACACACAGCCTATATAAGGTCTTCACGCATGTACCCATGCCCTACATTCTCAGAGTTCATGTGTACACGGTAGTTGAGGAAGTGTCAGTTGCATGCGTGATTCCATAAAAAAAAAATTTAAGAGGGAGTCATCCTCTTCCCTGTCAAAATTAGTCCTTCTCAAGGGTTTTCTGGAACTCTTTCTAGTCTTTGTTGTTTGCAGTCTATAGCTTAGGTTTCACCTCAGATTGGTTTGTTCTATGAAGTTTTCCTTGAATTGTTTTTTTTTTTCTGTTAAAGTAAGTGTCTGAGTCTTCAAGAGATTCTGGTTCTTAGTACCAGTAGTCTCTACCTGGATTGGCTTGCTTGGCTTTTCATTTGTCT
Organism: Picea engelmannii; assembly: GCA_009831015.1. Lineage (NCBI taxonomy): Eukaryota > Viridiplantae > Streptophyta > Pinopsida > Pinales > Pinaceae > Picea > Picea engelmannii. The sequence continues at coordinate 108,528 of ML807419.1, forward strand.
CAAAATTTCAGAGATACACATGGCATGTATAAGGCCAGCACCCGTGTACACGCTCTCTGACTTTACACATCTTGCATGCACACACTTGTTGTTGAACTGTTAGCAGTGTGCTTATGGAGAATTTTTTTTGTTGAAAGTGAGGCAGTCATCCTTTCCTTTGAAAAGAGTTATAACTCTCAGGTTTTTGGGTCTCTGTCATAGCGGTCAGTAACTTAGGTTTGATCACAGCAATAGCTTTCTTTTTTCATTTACAAGTTTTCCTCAAAATTTTCTTTTATAGGGTTTTTAGACAAGTGTGAGAGTCCAATTTTAATTTGTTTGTGTGATTTTTAAAGTGACTCTTTGCGATCTACACTTAGGCCAGAAGTTTTCTTGGTTTTGACTTGTTGATATTTTTCCTTTTTGCTTTGTGAGCATTCAAATAAAAATTAAAAAAATCTTTTATTTCTTTGTTTGGTTAAAAAGTGTTGTTTTGCATTAGTAACCACGGAGAAGTATTTGCTTTCATAAGTTCTTGAAGGTTTACTTAGGTCATAAGTAGCTTGTAGTCAACTGAAATCTTGCTTTGAGTTTGTTGTTTAAAGATCTTAGAAAAAATTTAAGTTTGAAAAGTTGTTTAAGATTTGAGTTAAGTGAAGGTATTTTGTTTCCAACTTTTTGTTTATTTTTTCTTTTGTCTTTCAAACATCACTAGTTTCACTTTCATAACCTTTGACTTAATACAAGCCATAAAAATTAATGCTAAATCTAAAATTCATTAGACTTTTTATGTTTGTAGGGTCAACTAACTAGTTTAGGATTAGGGCCTTGAATTAGGTTGGAGAGGAAACTCTTCAAGGTTATTAAAATCAAACATTGGATTCTGAGTTAGGGAGTGTCAAAGTCCAGTGTTTTGAAATTTATCCAGGACCCCCCTATAACACAGGGGATAAACACGAGGTCGCATGTGGAAAGGTAGTGGAGATAACCCCTCCAAAGCTGGACCAATTGTAGTGGAGAACACATATAGAGGGCTTGTCTTGGGATTCCGTCGATTGCATTTTCCATGGAGCTTCATGGGTCTCGAATCCATTCAATGTCCTCAATTGTCTTCCAGACCGCTTGCTTTCAAAACCCTTGAAAGGTTTCGGGCTCGATAGCCTATTCATTGTGGTCTACCCGACTTTCGACTATACCCGCCTGGTGACTGTTCGCGCGCTGGAAACTTAGTTGCCTATATTTTTAGAGACATACACAGGTGACTGTGGGGGTATACCACAGTACCTAGGACAGACATCAGGCCATGCTTTGCAGAGTATACCCAGAGGGTGCTTTCGTGTTTGAGTTTCACTTGTACTGGTAAGTTGCTCTAGTGTTGGTTGTTGTAACCGTTCTTCCAATTAAAATAGTGTTTTCTTGTTTTATCTTGTAGGGACTTTTTTAGTGTGTGTTGTTTTTTGAACGAATAGAAAGCCCTAGGGTGTCTTTGATCTTCTCACATAGTGGAGGATCACGATATCTACCAGTCATGAAGGCTTCTGGGCCTGTCTCCAATTACACTGGAGCCACCCTCGCCACCACCAAGGCGAAAGCTATACCAACAAGGGTCTTTTGAAGCGATCAGGTCACAAGAAATTGTGCCCGACCAACATCTGGAGGAAATGATTGTTTTAGACTTTGGAGCGAAAGCTCTTGGTCCACCTGAAACTCCAACCACTGATCTTTTGGCACCCATCATCGTACCGATTCACCCTTACAAGTGTCAGACAGTGTCGCACGCAACAATGGAAACAAATGTTGTCACTCCTTCTAGTAATTCTTCAATTCCCACTACGGTTGTAACCACAGGAGAGTTTCCACCTCCTAACCCACCATCACCAATCTGAGCCCCCATGGTATCGACCGCCTCTACCTCGCACATTGGTCTGATCCCGTCTATGGTAGTGGCCACAACCCCTTTCACACCAAGTGTGACAAGCCCTCCATTCTCATACGGGATGCCTAGCTCAGGTACAAGTCCTGTACTTTCCTAGTCCACTTCATAGACTTTAGGTTTGGGGGCAGGGAGCTCTAACGCTCCTCTGCAAGGACACATGGGGGCACCACATCTCCTTTTAATGCTTTCCTCCTTCATATACCTCCTTCATATACCTCCTTCATCCCCTTCTCTCAGTAGCATGCACGAGCCATCCGTCGGGCCACCTGTACACCATGGTTTATTTGGATCAGGGAGTCAAGGACCACCTTCGCATAATATGTCGGTAGGTTCGACACTGTTTTCTTTGTTCAGTGTGTTTGGTAACAACGCCTTCTCGTCAACTTCTTTCCCAGTTGGGGGGCAATCCCGGTTTCATACAACCTATTCCTATGCCGAGTATTATTCCTACACAGGGGGCAAACCTAGGAACTTCTTCCGCATTAGGGCCTTGGCATTCTTGGCAAGGATCCGTTCCCTCATCAGGAATGCCGACCTAGGGAAATTATTTTCACAACCAATGGAGCCTCGGACAATGTACTATGCCTATCCCCACGGTATCGGCATGGGGAAAACCTTCCCAAAGTCTTCCAAATGTAATGCACGCCCAACCATCTACATCCTATTTTGGGAATCAGTAGATGATGTCTCCTCACACATAGAATCCATATGTTGGTCATGGCCATGGGTTTTACTAGAACCCAAGCCATCAGCCGAACTTTTCCTGGCAACCTGGTGCCAGTCAAACTCCAGGTCCCTTTTTCCCAGGTTATCACCAACAACCCAAACTACCTTTCCTGGCAACCTTGCATTTGCCAGACTTGACAAGGTTGTTGAATGACCCTATCTGTCATGATATGCGTTGGCCCCCTATGCCGACGAAGTTGCCTTCGGACATACCAAAGTTCAAATCCAAGCCTAACAAAGATCCAGGAGATCATGTGACCACCTTCCATATTTGGTGCTCATCTAATTCATTGAAATATGACTCTATACAGTTGTGATTGTTTCAATGTACTCTCATTGAGAGTGCTGCGAAATGGTACATTGAGCTTGACCGCTCAAGATACTCTTCCTTCGGAGAATTAGCAATGGCTTTCCTAAACCATTTCCAATTACCTGTGAGATACGATGATGGCACGGAACTGCTAGCCAATTTCGCACAGACAAAAGCGGACCATATCTCTAATCACATCCGAGAATGGAGACACTAAAAGAGTTTAATTAAGGTGCCAGTCCCACTAGCATTCCTGCTCGAGTGGTTCCTTAAGTCTTTGGTCCTACAGTTATCCAAAGATGTCGCGACGTCGGGAGTGTTTTCTGAAGAAGATGCCATCATGAGAGCTCAACATCTTGAAATAATCTATTCTCAGTCTGGTTTATTATAGGAGATCTTTCCAGATGCGCCACGCTCAATACTTGATAAAACCAAACAGAGAGCTAGACAACATGCCGATGGTATTGTTGGTTCAGCACAAATAAATCCCACTAAGCAACTGACGAAGCAATTATCTATACAACACACAGCAGCCAGCCAAACTATTGTTTTGGCTTCTCCCCCTACTAAAACGTTGGATGTACACATAGTGCAATCAACAAATCCAAAGGCCACCCAGTAGCCTGAAGGAAAGAAAAAACAATGAAAGAAGGGTAAGGGGGATAAGAAACCCACTAATAATTATGGCGGGGGAAACACTGATAAACGAAAGGAAATATATCCATGCAACCTATGCGCGGAAGACCACCCAACTCACCAACGTCTTCAGCTTGCAGAGGCCCAAAATTTTGTGACACAGCAACAGCCTACCGTGTTAACCAATCCATTTCAGCATGGGCAAAACCTAACCCAAGCCTCTACAAGCGCGGAAGGGGGCAGTCAAGGACCCTCTCCGTCTTCGAACAATCCCGCATCTGTGAATGCGTATATGATGAAGGGTGATGATTTTATATCAACTAGAGCACATGACTACAGTAAACCAAGCACTTATGAGAAGGGAAAAGAATCTAAATTCCCATCTCTTCCTCTACAGATTGAGAAGACTTTGGGCGAAACAATGACACGCATCCCAAAAGGCACATTCAAAAAATATTCTCAAAACCCAAATGCAAGGGTCGTCCAGAACTATTCTGTGGTGGAGGATTTGTCTCAAACCCCTTGTGCGATGTCCGCTTTGGAGGTCCTCCAAAGATTCCCTTCACAGAGGAAAGCTTTGTTAACTGCTTTAGGATCTACCGAGACCTGTAATCTGGGTACCATCATGTTGGATACAACTAACTTAAAACCTCGTCTGCCTTACCATGTAGTGTTTTAGATAGTAGTGGCTCACCCCAAGAAAACTTTTACTCGAAATATTTTCCGCACGGTGGTTGATGAGGGTGCCTCAACATGTGTTATGTCGTTGGCATGTTGGAAGGAAATTGGCCAACCCATTTTGTCTCCGTCACCTACTCTTCTCACTGCTTTCAATGGTAGTTTGTTCTAACCACATGGTATCATTCCCTCTTTTCCCATTCAGTTAGGAGAGAAGACCGTGTGCGTCGAGATAGAAGTAGTCGATGCATCCCTCAACTACAATCTCTTGTTAGGAAGGAGTTGGACTTATGCCATGCAAGCAGTGGTTGCTACAGTTTTCTAGGTCTTGTTGTTTCCACACGAGGAGCGTATTGTGACCATTGATCAATTGTCTTTCTCCAGACATGACCCTTCATTGGGGGTGTCCGCGGTCCTGATGATTGATAATCCTCAACCAGGTGTAGTCAACGTAGGGGTTGGTTTGTGCCCATATTTGATGGGTACCTTCGATTACATGCCCCCTCAAGGCGATGTCAATTTCATATCCGACCACCATAAGGTTGAGATTTTCCAAGTTTCATCATTTCGCATGACTTACTTCAAGGATCTGTGGATACTTCCTTCCCCATCGGCCACAATAAATGGGACAGGGCACTCGGGCATGTCCATGCCCTTGTCCACAACTGAAGTAGCGTACTCTTTAGTCCAGTAAGCTTCAGCCAACACAAATCTAACTCCTGCACAAGAGTTAGATCCGCTTCTAGATCCTAGTTGGGCTCAAGGTTTTCTCGCTGACACCAATTCGTTAGACTTAGTCTTGACCTCCGATGAATCAGTAATTGAAGCAATGACTAGTTCGGGCAAACCCTAGGATGATCTTCATCACAAATCATACTTCTTCCCAGAGTTAAGAAGAATCGAAGCTGGAGAATTCACCTTGACTATGACTGGAGATAGGTCTTGTCCTATTAATCCCTTAGCTACACACGAGGTCTATGTTGAGGGTAATATGGAAACCATTGTTGAAACCATACCGATCAACATCTCAAGAACCCCTGGCGTCATGGAGAATGTTTTCATCGGAGCTGATTTCTCCCCCGGAGAGATTCAAATCTACATAGATCTATTTAAATAATTCTACAATGTTTTTTCCTGGTCTTATGAGGAAATGCTAGGCATCGATCCAAAAATAGTCGAACATGAAATCACAACTTATCCAGATGCCAAGCCTGTTCGGCAGAAGATTCATCCAGTTAATCCCAGGAAAGCAGTAGCCATTAAGGTTGAAGTTGAGAAACTGCTAAAAGTCGGTTTTATCTATCCTATCCATTTGACCCAATGGGTGTCAAATCCTATGTCGGTCAATAAAAAACAAGGCATGATTCGTGTATGTACAGACTTCCATTACTTGAACAAGGTCTGTCCAAAAGATAATTTTCCCACACCATTCATCAACCAGATAATTGATGAATGTGCGGGTTGCGAGGCCTTCTCTTTCATGGACAGTTTTTCAGGATATAATCAAATACAAATCAAACCCGAAGACCAGCACAAAACGACATTCATTTGACCATGGGGTACATTCGTGTATCATAAGATGCCCTTTGGTCTCAAAAATGTTGGAGCGACCTTTCAGCGGGCCATGTATTTTGCTTTCCATGACCTCAAGCATATAGTCGAGGCCTATTTAGATGATTTAGCATATCGATCTCACAAGAGAACAGATCATCCCACACACCTCCGACTTATCTTTGAGCATTGTCGCTACTTCCGGATTTGCTTGAATCCAAACAAGTGCATCTTTTGCGTAACATCAGGACATTTTTTTAGGCTTCATAGTGTCAACAACAGGGATCATGGTCAATCCTCTCAAGGTTGAGGCAATAATTCAGTTGTCTCCCCCACGCACAATCCTTCAACTTCAGAGTCTACAGGGCAAGGAGAATTTTTTAAGACGTTTCATTGCCAACTATGCCAAGATCACAAAGGGATTTATGCACTTACTGAAGAAAGACGTTCATTTTCATTGGGACGATGTCGCTCAATGCTCTTTAGACACGTTGAAACATGCCCTCACAATTGCCCCTCTGCTTTGGCCACCTAACTATAACAAAGATTTATTATTATACCTGGCTGCAGCAGATTCAACCATCGGCATGGTCTTAGTTCAGGAAGATGACTTGTTCTCAAAATATGTGATTTATTACCTGAGTCGAGGCCTCGCAGGACCGGAACTCAATTATTCTCATATCGAAAAACTTGCATTGGCAGCAGTACATACTATTCAACAGTTTTGTCATCATGTTCTGTTTCGCAAGACCACCGTCATTGTTGTCATGAATATGTTTCAGTACATGTTGACACGACGAGTAATAGGCAGAAAGATCAGTAGATGGATAGTAGTCCTCCAGGAATTTGACTTAGATTTCATTTTAGCAAAATCCAAATAGTCACTGGTATTCGTAGAACTTATTTTGAAACTTCTGGTTGAGTCAGGTGATGTTGTGCCCGAAGAGTCACCTATTATAGGAGATATGTTTTTGATCACATCTTCGGATCCCTGGTACGGAGATATACTTATCTATCTCCATACTTTGAAGTGTCGTACCTTTTCTTCTCATGATGAGCATCAACGTATATGCCATCAGGATAAGAATTATCTCATACTCGATGATACAATGTATCGAAGAGGTGTAGACTACGTCCTGCACCGATGATACTTAACGATTTCCATACCAGAGCCTGTGGCGGTCATTTGTCTGGGTTGGAAACAACCCAAAATATTTTATGAACAGGTTACTTATGTCCGACACTAATGAAAGATTGTATCTAATCGGTCAAGAAGTGCCATCCGTGCCAGATCTTCTCTCAGAAGATGAGGGCACATCCCGCTCCCATGTTTCTTGTCATCACAGTTGGTTCCTTCACCAAGTGGGGGATTGATTACACTACATGCAACCCTCCTTCAGTAAGGAGGCACCGTTATATCATTGTAGACGTAGACTACTTCACGAAGTGGGTCGAAGTTATGCCAATGTTTAAATATGATGGAGAGACTGTGGCTCTCCTTTTATTCAACCAGATAATAGCAAGGATCGGCATCCCGAGGGAGATTGTCACTGACCATGGCAGTCACTTTCAGAACCATATGATGACCAAGTTAACATCAAAGCTTGGGTTTCGGCAAGAACATTCGTCACCCTACTACCCCCAAGCAAATGGTCAGTTGGAAGCTATAAATAAATCTCTTAAGACCATCCTACAGCGAACGATCAACTCAGCCAAGTCAAATTGGAATTTGATGTTATACTCGGCATTATGGGCTTACCGAACATCTGTTAAGACTGCAACCGGTTTCTCACCTTTTTAACTCGTTTATGGGTTGGAAGCAGTCTTTCCTATCGAATGTCAGATCTCGTCCCTAAAGTTGGCAGTACAATTATTGCCAGACACTTCTCCACTTGAAGAGCGATTATTATACCTTGAACAGATCAATGAGAAGCATCGTGATGTGGCCCTGGCCAATGAGGCTCACAAACATAAATTCAAGTGTCAGTATGATCGGTTCATTCATCCTCGGATTTTCTTTGAAGGTGACCTTGTCCTGGTCTATGATCAAGATAAGGACCCCCTGGGGGCAAGAAAATTCAAACGCATGTAGTTCGGACCTTTCTTCATAAAAGAGGTCCTAAAAAAGGGCACTTATCGTCTGGTTGACTTTGAGGGAAATTCTTTGGTAGAGCCTAGAAATGGTCTCTACCTCAAGAAGTATCACTCATAGGTAGGTCACCATGGGTAACTTTTTGTAACATATGTATTGTCTTTATACAATTACTTTATAGTTTCTTTTAGCATTATGGATGTGTCGTTTTTTATGTTATCTTTCATCACTGTGGCAGATTTCAAGTGAATCCGAGGTGTTCATTGGGTACGCAGACGGTGCTAGCCAGCACACTCGGAGGCTTGCCCCTATAGCTTGGGTAATTTTTACACCTCAAGACTAGTTATTATCTTCCGGAGGTATATGCTTAGGTGACACCACAAACAATGTCATTGAGTACAGTGCAGTTATTGAGTTGCTTCGTGACACCCTTTCATTTGGTATCTCTCATCTCCAGGTCTATTTAGACGCTCAGCTGGTTGTGTCTCAGTTACATAGAGTCTACCATGTTCATGATCCGAATTTACACCGACGATTCCTTAGGGTACGTCTCTTAGAACGAAGATTTGATTATATTACATATTTTCATGTTCCTAGAAGATTAAACCAAATTACAGATACTCTAGATAATCAAATTTTAGATTGGCATCTCACACACATATGAAAGGATATACACATAAACATGTAAATACGTTTTTAAAGGAAAATATGATCCATAAGACACAAAAAGACATAAAAATCCATATATAATACCATAACCATCAGAGTACATAGGTGGACGCAAACACCTCAAAAGTATGACCAGTAACTAGTCATGGGGCTTATGCCCTAAAACAATATATACAAGTAGTGCTCTTGACACATGAAAAGTCTAGACTAACTAAGGTCAGGGCCTGTGGGGCCTGTTGTACTAATCAACAGGATTTGCCAAACGTCGAAACAATCGGACCCATGTATGTGGTGCCCCGACTACATGAGACTGCATAGATGGTGGCAGATCCTCAATCTCTTCCATAGGGACTGTGCAGGTGAGCGAGGTAAAGTTTTTCTTGACTCGTCTCAACACCCTCTCATCCTCCCCGATTGGAAGCTCTCCTTATGTTGTTGGTCCCCCTGCGGCGGCAAGTGCAGCCCCTGGCTGAGGATGACGCTTGTTCCTTACATAATCAACAGGTCTCACTGGTCCCACATCTTCACACAATAGATACATATCCATCAAAAACTCTGGTATAAAAAAAAGAAAACAACATAAAATTACATATGTTTCAGAAAAAAGAAAAAAAAACAATGATGCAAACTTACCCATCTCTCCTCGCTCCTCACCAGGAGGTACTGGTATCTCAGGATCTCTCAAGAAATCAATCCCAGCATAAGGGTAATCCTCTATGACTGGGATCTCTCGCGACAACCAAGCGAAGAAATCATCATCAAAAGACTCATTGGTCCTTCCACCACCCTATCGTGGCAATAGCACCGCCCATCTGCAAACCGCAGGAAGAGAGGCTTGGTGTCCTCATACCACCACTCAAGGACTGAAACTCAGAACTCTTTCAAAGAAGAAAGAGCATAGAATCGTTCTGAACCCGAAGTTCCTCTGCATCTGCGACTGGTAATCTATCAGCTACCTCTTCATACAATCTAGCAATGTTGTGCTCCAGTCAAATATTTGTGCATTTAAGCACTGGAATGCACAGTTCATCTGTGCACGGGTGATCTAAAATGAAGAAGACTTGAAAAACTTGAAAAACTTATTGCAAGTAAATGTTATGTGTTTAAATCAAATGGATCAGTTTGCAACACATAAATTAAAGGATTACTTATGCAAATTACACATAGACAGCAGCATAATCATTGAACATAAGCACATAAACACAGCAATTTGATAAAGGAGTTCACCCCTCTTATGGGCTACATCTCCTGGTCCAGCTTCCAATGGTTTATTATTATTAATTTCTCAAAAGTGCTCAAAAACATGTCTTACAATGCTCAAACTGACAAACCGACTACTCCAATGGCTTCAGAGCATCCCAAAACCCCTGTCTGGGCTCTTTCGGCACCTCAATCGGTCGAAAAATGAAGAAGTTATGCCTTCTGGAAGTCCCTCCTTCAAGCTTGTTGTCTCTGCATCTACAAAACGCACCCTTTCTGATTGAACCTGGCTCACACGCATTTTAAAGCGTGAAAACCTAGCACCGGGCGCAACCGCACCAACGGTGAAAACCGTAGGATGGTTAAGGGTACGCCAGCCCCTAACCGCCTCGGCACCTGGGCGTATGGCTCATAGAACCGTATGCTTGGAAAATAGGTGGTTAACGGTTACACAACTGTTGAAACTTCCCCACGCTCCACACATGGTCACATGGAAACCCATGTTACCGAGTTCCACGCCCATGTGAAATGGGGCCACACATTATATGACCGCGCGATTTTCCATGTTAATTTTCCCACGCGTTCCTTTACACAAATATATGGTTACAACATTGTCGTGGGCTTTGGTTTAGCACCAATATATGGTCACATATGTTTATCCACGAGACCGCGGGTTGGGGCTAACCCCCGACCCGTCCCCCCCCCCGCCATTCAATACATAATGCGAATTGAAATAATTTAAAACATATTTATATATCAAGGAACAACTAGTGGTGTAATGGTCGGTCGGTTATGTGAAATCATTGTGTGGAGAGAGGTCTGTGGGTCGAACCCCGCGGACTCCAACAATATTTTTATATAACAAACATAAACCAAACAATGAGGGACACGTGGTGCCCATGGATTGGGCCACGTGTCCTCATACCATTTGCCACCAACCGAACATGTGTCAGCTCCCGATTCGCCAATAGTCAACCAATCAACATCTTCCACGTCACCAGTGTATGGTAGTACGGTCCTGCCACGTCAGACCGTACGGACTGTACGGACTGGTACAGTCAGCATCAAAAAAATTTGCCTATTTGGCTTGACGAACATATCGTGATATCTTCTCCATACAGAGTTCGTTTGACAAAGTATATATACCGTCGGAATCAGGAAGACGAGACAGACGCAATGGCACTGTTTTTGTCACATTCCGAGCACTTTGAAATTTTAGCAAAATTTGATCCCCTGATCACACCTCCCCATTGGGAAGCTTTTGGACCTCCAAAAGACTATCTCAGTCTATGTGAAGATGAGGGTAAAGTTCCCTCACCCTTCCAACCTCAATCCACTTGGCCTTGCTTGGATTCATCCCTTTAATACCAACTCGCAAATACTCCACATTTCCTCACTTCGAAGTTCGCATTCTCTTGTCAAGGATGGTGTCCTCCTGCAGTTTTGTTAGATACTCTGGAGAAAAATCATCTATGGAAGGAATCTGAACATGCTCTCCTTGATCATCAATCAATGGAGGCTCATACAACTTCAAATTCTCAACATTAACAACTGCATACATCTGCATATAAGGAGG